>JAENHJ010000232.1:0-101496 GCA_025330945.1 Mucuna pruriens
ATATATATATTCTTATTTTGTATAGATATTATATAAATTATTATATTATATAATATATATGTTATTATTATATATTTTTATTTTTTATATATGTTATATTATATAAATTAATATATATTACATTATTTTTTGTATTTGTTATCATATATATATAAATATAATATATGTATTTTGTGTATATATATATATATATATATATGTATGTAGAAGTAAAGTAATATCTTAAGCAAATATTCTCCCTAAAATTGGGACAAAAATGCAATTATTCAAATTAACCTAATTTTATTACTATAGTCTATCGAAATTTTAATTTTACAATAGTTATTGATTTGATGCAATTAAATTTAATTATTTATTACATTTAATTGCAACTGAATTCGATGTGATTAAATTTAGCCATTAATTAGATTTAATTTTCCACATTAATACTACTTATTATACAATTTGAAAACTTTTAATTGAGTTAATAATATTTTTTTCTAAACAAGTGACGCCTAGTTAAATTTAATTATTAACCAAATATTCCAATAACATATAAAAAACAAAAAAAAATTAAAATTATTGAATCAACATAACAATAATTTTAATCGAAGCATGTTACTCAATATATATATATATATATATATATATATATACACATAAGAATTTGCGTAAGAAAAATATAAGAATGCAACTAAATCACAATAACCTTGTATTGATAAGAGAGCATAGTTTTCAATGGCCATTGATACAGAAAACATAGCACAGGTATAAACAAAATCCAAAATAGAAGAAAGAATAGAGAAATGAGAATAGAGAAGAAACTTGTGATCCATGAAACCTTTAAAAACATTTGTGAAAAGTCATTAAAACTAATAAACTAAATTCTAACTAACTAAAACTAACTCTAACTAACCAAAATTAACTATTGCAACCTTGCCCACGATCGGCGTCGGCGATGGCTATCATGGTGGGGCTTCCCTCGAAAGAGAAACATGGATATGGAGTCACCACAAACCTTTAGATCGGATAAGGTAAAGTCTGTGAATAGAGCATGCAGAGTCGATTACGCATGAGAGTGAGACACCCCCACGTCATTTGCTAAAAGATGCCAGTTACCTAACCCAATGCATGAATCATGATGTAATCTCCTTTGTATGGTTTTTTGCTTTGCAATACATGGAGGGTGATGAAAGATTTTTAGTTTTATGAGGGGATAACTTGACAAGAGTTACCTCTTGCTCCTACGTATCTCCTAAGCAATGGAAAAGTCAAAGTTTACGTAGTTCTGGCGAGAGGCTTGGGTTGTATTTTGGGCAGGGGTGGACTATTCATTGATGTCCAACAATGGTTTGGATGAAAACGGGCTCTCCGTTGGTGCCTAGAGAGGATTGGATGGGGGTGTAGCTGTTTACGAATGTACCTAGAAGGTTTGAACATAGGTAGACTTTCCCTTGACACCTGACTATGGTCATTTTGAACATGGGCTATCCGTGGTTGTGCAAATACTCTTGACGAGTGTTTCACAGGATGTGAGGCAAAAGATCGAAATCACCTTGAGCAAGTGATGGTCAACCGCATGTTGGTCAAGCTTTCTATATGACAAAAGAGAGACCGAGAGCATTTCGGCTTAGCGGGCATAGGCTTTTTGGTGTTGGTTGGCATAGGCCCACGAGGGTGACATACCACACTAAGGTTGAATGGATGCATGGTTAATAAATGGGGAACCGAAACTGGGCTAGAGAGTATAAACCCTCAGCCATGCATGATATTTTAAATAACATGGACTTGCATTATGAATTCATACTTCTCACGAAGATGTCCATGGACTTGCATGCATTTATTAAAGACTCTAATTACACTTACCTAGTATCCAGCGATTGTCTTTCAAATGAGACTTAACATAGTATCTTCTCTTTTCTTCTAGTGCTATGTCTAGGTTACACCTCTTGATTATGGCTCTTTCACTCAAAGTGGCTAACTTTAAGTTCTTTTCTTTTCTTCCTTAAGATGTTGAAGGCACACTCCTTTTTCTAAGAACTATCTTTTTCTTTAGAGATCTGTCCTTTATCCGAATTCTCTATGTTTTGAGAAACTCTCTCTTTTTTTTAGGAACCCTATTTCTTCTTTGTGAGTCTTTTTAGTGTAAGAATTTTTCTCAAGTTTGAGTTCTAAGGCTTAGGTGATAAAAAATTTCTCTCCTTTTTTTTTTCTCTCAATGAGGCCTTTTATAGGCTTGCATGTGGTGCCTTTTATCTTCCTAAGGATGTTTGCCATTAATGCGGTGGCTCTCCCCTAAGCATATTGAATGGTCCGGTGCACTTAGAAATGATTTTCCATTTAATGTGACAAATTCTCTATTAATGTGGTAGTGACCATTTTTTTTTCTTTTGTAGGGCGCATGCCTTCCACACTTTCCACTTGCTCAAGGAATAACAGTCCAGGTGAAAGTACACAGATTGCTATGCTGATCATTTCTACTCAAGGTGTATGGGAGGGAACATAGTGACATACTTCCTTTCGTCATTCATATGCTATTCCCTACTCCCCTAACCCACCTTTTAGCAAATTCGTAATCCTCCATCATTGATTTCTTGCCATACCTTATGATTCTGATTTTACTCCTTGCCTTTGTTTCTTTTCGTGCTTTGGGCTTCAACGGAGTTTTGTGGCAGCTGTGTAAGGCGCATAACAATAAGTGGCCCAACTACCTCTTGTCTTGGTTTTGGGTTGGCCTGAGTGCCACCCCTTCTCATGTGCCATTATGGACCGCTGATAGTCACCATAATTAGGCTTCTATTGTTTCTACCCAAATCATAATAACAACATCTTTTGGATAAATTGACCCAATGGTTCTGTCTCCTATGATTGGGCCTCCACTATCAAGACCCCCAATTACAATTGCCCCCTCTTTATTTGTGTTCTTTCAAGATAGATGATTTCATCTTCTTGAATGAATGCGAGTAAAGATTTCTCAAGCTCAGTTCAATGAATGGACGAGCTTGAGCCTTGGGCCAAATGGACCTTATCCTATGCCATGGGTAAGGATGATAGGTCCAAGATTCAGTAGAGAAAGCATTGGAGAGTTGCAGGTGGCAATTGACCTTGGCACTTGAATCAGTTCCTCACTTAGGGTCACGTGATGAGTCTCGGGATTCTAGGATTTGAAAACATTTTATGTCAACAAAAGGTTTCTTCTGATGGCACACGCTTCTCGGACATGATCTTTCGGTTTCTACGCCATAATGATCACACATTATTGTCATGCTGCCTAAACGTCACTTCTCATAAATGCGAGAGGAAGTCTGAAACGTGATGAGCACGCTGTTATTTGACGACTGGGCTTCAGTTGTTGAAGGCCCGTTCTTGGCTATAAATAATAAAAACCGTCACCTTTCTCAATTTTGCTCGTCTTACAACCTCTTCGTATTCTTCTGTGCTTGAATTCTTTTCCTCCTCATCCTCTTTGTTCAAACTTCTTTGCATTACACATCATGTCAAGTGCTCAAGAATCTGGCAAAGGAAGTCGTTCCCAGTCTAACATTGGTGAGAATGCCCCTCTATTGGAGGTTTCTTCTTTTTCTTCTTCTTCCTATTTTTCTAGGGCAGAGGATCTTGCCATCGCCCCTGAGTTTAGTGTTAGAGCTTAGGAAATCTCCTCCCCACCCCTTGTTTACTATCCCCAAGAGTGCTACGAGTGGGTGAGTGACGAGGTGAGAAAGTATCAATCTATTATTATCCTAACATATGTAAAAAGCATGGCCAAAGCTGGTGGTTGGGTCGAATAGTCGTTCAAAACCCATTTCAAAATGACATACTGCTCCCTTGATGAGTGTGTATGCTATTCGGCGAAGGATGGGAATCTGGACTTCCTTTAAATGTATGAGACATTTTTCAAGGATTTGGGGGTTACCCTTGATAATTCACTTTTTGTTGTAGTGGCTTTTATCAAATAAAACTAAAGCTAACTATAGCATAGTCAACCTTAGGTCATTCTTCTCAAGGACGTAGTGTATTCAGTTGTAAAGGTCACAACAGTGGGTGGCGCTTCCTTTTCCATTGACTTTAAGCATCTTCCCTTCTGTTGGAGGTTCGCTTCTATGTTTAAAGGGTTTGACCAAAAAAATAATTCTCCTGAGGAAAGGTTTGACCTTAGTCTTTTGGAGGAGCTTCTTAGAGGAATGAGTTGCAAGGAGTTAGTGATCATATCATTTGACTCAAAGTATTGAATTATCTTTCTTTCCCTTTTTGCATATTTTCTCAAGAGGCAAGATTTTGACCTCTATCCCTTGATTCAAAAGGCATTGAAGAAAAGAGGATTGGCAATTGGGGCCAACTCCCCAGGTCAAGGTGCTGCCAATGCCAAGGCCAAACCACTTGTTACTCCGAAGGTGGTGGTAACGACCAAGAAGACATTTTCTACTGCTACCGACTCCATTGCTCAAAAGAAGGCAGCTATTGGAAAAAAGTCAACAGTGAAGAAGGCTTCAGTCAACAGTGAAGAAGGCTTCAGTCACTAGGGTCATTGCTTCAACAAACTCCATTCCTATCAAGACCTCCACTCCTGTGGTGAAGAACTTACTTGCCCCCAACACTGTTGTTGCGAAGAGGAAGGCTGTGGAACCAACTGGGGAGGAGGTTTCCAAGAAGGGGTAAGTAGTCGTCGTTGATCTTAACAAGGTTGCTCTTTTTCCATTGCCGATTTTGACAGTCTAGTTGTTGTTACTCCTACCGAGACTGCTTCAACAGTCTCTCTCCCATTTTCAAAAAACTTGGCGTGTTTTTCGGCTCTTCCCAATTTTGACTCCTATTGGGGGATTAGACTGAATCTGCAAAGTGCACTTCCTGCTAATTTTTTAAAGCAATTTGATCGCAATCTTCTCACTTTGGTAGGTTGAAAAAGTTCTATCGATATGGTAAAGGCTTACCACCTCCGTTCCATGGCCGCCATCGAGATGTGGAAGGAGACCCTTTACAAGGTTAAGCAAGTGGCGTTAGGGGAGGCCAATAAATGGCAGGATTTGGTGGATGCCCTCAAGGAGCTTGAAGAGTCAAAGGCTGAAGTCAGGAGGCTAAAAGCTGACTTGGAGTCTTTGAAGTCTGAGGTTATTCAAGCCAAATATAAGGTGGAGAAGTTGATGATTACTTTGGAGTTTTCAAAATCTAAAACTGCTGAAGCCAAGGCTGAGGTGCCCTCACGTGGAGCAAAAGTAGCTGAGCTAAGCATTGCGAAGGATGAGGTGTAAAAAGAGCTTGATGCTGCTCATTCACAAATTGCTGAGTTAGAAATGGATCAGGAATTTGATGAAGCCAAGATGGTTAAGGTGGAAGAGTTATTAAAGGTCGTCGAAACCAAGATACGAGTGGCAAAGGAGGTGGTTATCAGATCCAACATGGAACTTAACAAGACCAATGAGGAAAAGGAATCTCTTTCTGCCAAAATGGATTGGATCGTGGATGTGATAATGGACGAGCATGAAAATGGTTTCAATAAAGATCTTCGCCAAGTTGCACTTTTGCCCTGACTTAGACTTAAGCTATCTCACCATGACTCATGATGTAATAGATGGCAAGTTAGTGCCCATGGTGAGCCTTGAGGAGAAGTGACCTTGTACATTATTTGTTAATGAAATGGTTTTTTAGATACTTCCAGTTTTTGTTCTTTTTTTCTTCTTTTATTAATGTTAAACACCAATAAAACACTTAGACTTGTTAATTCAAGATTTCCAAACACTGGGAAACTTGACAAATCGTGAAGTTAAAATGATTGATTTGAGAGAAGCTAATTTGGATCGAAAGGGAGACATTTGCATTAAGGCAAAATAACCCTAAGTTAGGGGGTCCAACTCGACGTTGGAAAGAGAACAACTAGAATGAAGCTAAAATATACATACTCAAGAACATATCTTAGCTTCGAAAGCAACTACTTGTCACAAGTCCAAAATAAACCAAACTGAAGAACCCGTCTTGGGGTCAGAAAGAGAGTAATTAAGAACGGAACCAAATTAAACCAGACATAAGTTCTTGACTTGGGAACGAAGGTACTTAGCACTGGACCTAAATAAACAAAGCAGAGGAATTTGAGGTGGACTCGGGAAAGAAACAAAAGCATGGAGCCTAAGGAAGTAACATGGGAAAAAAATCTGACACGAGGTTGGATAGAACAACAAGTGCGAAGCCTAAGTAGATAAAGTAGAAAAATCGGGCACGGGGTCGAATAGAAATGATAGGCATAAAACCTAGATAAATGGAGTGAGGGAATCCGACATAGTCTCGGATAAGAGAGTAGGCATAAGGTCTAAGTAAACATAATAATGGAATTCGACACGGAGTCGGAGGTAGGTGCAAAGCCTATGAAATGGAAGTTATCTGACATGGTCTTGGATAAAAGGATAGGCACGGAGCTTAAGTGAATGTAGTAATGGAATCCAACATTGAGTCAAGAGTAGGCATAGACCCTATGAAATGGAGTTTCTCCGATGTAATCTCAAATAAGAGAATAGGCAAAAAGCCTAAGTGAACGTATTAATGGAATCCAACACGGAGTTGAGAGTAGGCATAAAGCCTATGAAATGGAAGTTATCCGATGCAGTCCTGGATAAAAGAGTAGGCACAAAGCCTAAGGTAACATAGTAATGAAATCCAACACGGAGTCGAGAGTAGGCATTGAGCCTATGAAATGGAAGTTATCCGACGCGGTCTCGAATAAAAGGGAAGGTCTGGAGCCTAACTGAACGTAGTAATGGAATCTGACGTAGAGTCGAATGGCAATGTTAAGCACGAAGCCTATGAAATGGAAGTTATCCGACATGGTCTCGGATAAAAGGGTAGACGCGGGGCCTAAGTGAACATAGTAATGGAATTCGACGTGGAGTCAGGAGTAGGCATAAAGCCTATGAAATGGAAGTTATCTGACGCGGTCTCGGATAAAAGGGTGGGCGTGAAGCCTAAGTGAATGCAGTAATGGAATCCGACGCAGAGACAGGAGTAGGCACAAAGCCTATGAAATGGAAGTTATCCGACGTAGTCTCGGATAAAATGGTAGGCGCGGAGCCTAAATGAACACAATAATGGAATCTGACGCAGAGTTGGATGGCAATGTTAGGCACAGAGCCTAAATGAATGTAGAAATGGAATTCGATGCAGATTCAGATGGAAATGTTAGGCATGGAGCCTAAATGAACGTAGTAATGGAATCCAACATGGAGTCGGATGGCAATGTTAGGCATAGAGCCTATGAAATGGAAGTTATCCAACACAATCTCGGATAAAAGGGTAGGCGCGGAGCCTAAGTACATAGAAAGGAAATCTGACACATAGTAGATACAACCCTAGGCACGAAGCCTTGATAAGTAAACATAGAGTCTGACACGGAGTCGGGGAAACTAGATCGTAAGGACTTGGTAGTCATAGTGTCTTACCTTAGAATCAATTGGTGGTGATGTATGATTGGCTCTGAAGTGTCTTCTATTCATTGCTTGGTCCAATGGATTTCGTTGTGAGTTCTCAAGAGCATTAAATTTGAAATGTCAAGCCCTATTCCAACGGTCATGTTTTGCTTTCGAGGTGTCTAGTGATGTGGCCTTTGTCTTTGAACATCATAATGATGAGTAAATGTCATCATTGTGCCTCTCCTAAGTGTTATATGCCTTTTAAGCACATTGATCTTTGTGAAACATAATAGTTACGTTTCTCCATTAGTCTCTCAAACTTTGCTCATTTGGAATTCAGAACATTCCTATAAATAGGGTTCCACACTTTCACTTTCATTTCATGTTTTTGGACCTCCACTATCTTTCTTTGACATCTTTACACTTGAGTTTCATTAAGCTTTCCGCAAGAATTTTACCCAAACAATGTCGGGTGTTAGGGATTCAAAGCTTGCAACTCATTCTCATCCCCTTTCTATGAGTAGTACTTCTAAGGGTAACTCAAGTACCAACATTAGTACAGTTACCAAGTCTTAGTGATCTCCTTCCCCTCCTTGAATCTTTCCCACTATAGCACCAACGGGTTTACCTTTTGCCTGCTATGACTAGGTTGATGAGGAGGTTCTATCTATTGAGTCTGTGTCTCCCCCCACTGACGTGGCTCATTACGCTAAGTGTTTCTTGGCATGAGAGAGCATCTAATAGAAAATATTACATGATCCCTTGCTCTTCTGAGGACCGAATTTGTCATGCAGCTTTCGAAGGAGAGTTAGGTTTCATTTATATGTATGAGGTTGTGTTGAGAGACCTACGAGTGACCTTTCCATTTCAACCTTTTGAAGTCGATGTTCTTAGGACATTAGGCATAGCCCCTTCTCAACTTCATCCCAACAGTTGGCTACCATTCAAGCTTTTAGGCTAATATGTAGATCCCTATACATTATCCCTACTAGCCCTCTCTTTCTTTACTATTTTATGACCCAAACTTGTTAGAAAGCCACCTAGGTCTCTCTTGCCCCTCATCCATCTAGGTGCCTTTTCAATGATTACCCCATACTAACTGACCATTTTAAGTCTAGATTCCTCAAGATCAAGTCACTTGGGAAGTCACCTTTTACCGCATATACTAGGGCTTTCTCCCAATATTGGAGAATGCCTCTATGGTTCAGCGGATATACCCGAAAATATCTTTCAAATGAAGAGTAAGTGAATCTCTCTTTTTTGGATAAACTTCCGAGGAGGATGAATTGCAAAGCTTTGGTGGATATAGCGCTTGGGCATGACCCAACTCATCATTGCAGGAGTAAGTCCATCTTCTTGCTCTTAGTAATAGTTTTGCCCAGTTGTTGATTCGGCTAACGTATTCTTTTCTTTGTTTCAATTTTCCTTATCAAAATGTGGATGTTCGCCACTTGACTTCCATTGTTCGAGCAGCTATAAAGGCTAGAGCAGGACGAGCCCCTGAACACCCTTGTACGGAAGGATATTAATACCAACAACTACTTCTACCCCTTCACCAGCGTCCCACAGGGTTAGTAATAGGGCTCGTCTAGATTCTCCTAGTAAGGTGGTAGTTCCTAGGAAGGGTAAAGAGCTTGCCCCTTACGTGGCTACGGCAGATTCTTCAAATGATGGAGAAATTTATCTTTTTCACATAGATATTCCTTCAATTGCAGATCCTTTCGTAACTCATCTGCCGTCAAGTGGTTTGACTTCTTTCATCGCTCCCACCTCCGTTGAGTCTTTGTGGAATCCTGGGTTGAGGATGTCAGGCTTGCTTCCTCTTGATTTCATTAAACTATATGACCAACAACTTTTGACATTTGCGGGGCCTCAAGAACCACTGAATAGGATGCTCATGTACCATGCTTGTTCCATGGTTGCTGTTGAAATTTGGTGAAATAAGATTGAGGAAGCTGAGCATCTCCTCCCCTTGCACAAGGATCTGGAGGAAGAGTGCAGACATCTCAAATTTGTGCTCAGTTTGTCTAAGTTTGAGGTTGCTGACTTGGAAGCCAGGAATGTCGGTTTGCACGCAGTCATTGATGACTTCTAGAAAGGCTTGCACAACCTGTGTGACGACGTGGACTCAGCACAAGTTCGAGTTGTTCAACAAGGCTTAGATGCATAGGTCAAGAGATCTTTGTAATCTTTCAAAGAATTCTTCTGCATTACAAGGCGTTCCTTGGTATCTTCACATTTCGTGCAAAACCCATGGTGTCCTTTATCTCCTTCTCGTCTTTTCTTTCATTGTTGTTGATCATAGACTTCCATGTTTCCCATGATCCTATGATATCTGAGAAAGGTCCTCTATGAACGGCCTACTTTGCCAACAATTGCTGTTTTTAATTTTAAACCAAAGAATGAAATGCGAGAACAAGAAGTAAAAGGATGGTGTATGGAAGTTGTCCAAGGTGTATTGTTGAGACGACTAGAAGTGGAATGGAATCAGAAAATTTTTTGGATAAAGACCTCATCTTCCTTTCATCACATCTTTAATTAGTATAACCATATCTTAAAAGAATGGAGTCATGTTACCCCCTGTGTGTCCTAAGGATAGAATTTCTTTACAGCATCTAAATTCACTAGATATTGTAAGTCGATGCTATCCATGTTAGTTAAGATCATGGGCCTTCCAGAGAAGGTTCTCTTAACCACATAAGGTCCTTCGTAGTTTGGGGTCCATTTTCCTCTAGGGTCCTTTTGGGTTGGTAGGATCTTCTTCAATACCAGATCTCCTTCTTGGAATTCTCGTGGACAGATCCTCTTGTCAAATGTCCTTTTCATTCTCCACCAGTACATTTGAACTTGACAAAGCCCAACCAATCTTTTTTCTTCTATGAGATTCAATTGGTCGAAATGGGTTCGCATCCATTCAGCCTCTTCCAATTTAGCCTCCATTAATAGCCATAACGAGGGAATTTCTACCTTAATGGGTAAGACCGCTTCCATACCGTATACTAGCGAATAAGGCGTCGCTCTTGTAGAAGTGAGAACTATTGTTCTATATCCATGGAGAGAAAAAGGAAGCATCTCATGCCAGTCTTTATACGTCACCACCATCTTTTGAACTATTTTCTTGATATTCTTGTTGGCAGCTACCACTGCCCCATTTGCCTTTGGCCGAGGCGTGGAATTGTGATGATGGATCTTGAACTGTTCGCACAACTCGGTCATCATCTTATTATTCAAATTGGTCTCATTGTCGGTGATGATATGGCTAAGTATGCCATATCAGCAGATGATGTTATTCCTTATGAATTTGATAACAACATTTCTAGTTATGCTAGGATAGGAAGTGACCTCAACCCACTTAGTGAAGTAGTCTATGGCTACCAAGATAAATAGGTGTCCATTAGACGCTTTCTACTCAATTGGGCCAATTACATCTATTCCCCACATATCAAAAGGCCAATGTGTCGACAAGATATTTAGAGGCACTAGAGGTACTTGGATGTTGTCAAGGTAGATTTGACACTTGTGACATCTCTTCACATGTTCGCAACAATCCACTTCCATTTTAGCCCAATAATACCCGAAACTCACGATTTTTCTTGCCATAACAAGCCCGCTTGCATAGCTTTCGAAGGCTCCTTCATGAATTTCCTTTAGTATTTCCTTAGCCTCGTTAGCATCTACCCAATTGAGTAAGGTCATATATAAGCTTCTTTTGTAGAGCACATCCCCGTTAAGCACAAATTCCATGGCACCAGGTGGGTATTCTCTATTCTTCAAGTAGTGCTTGATATCGTAGTACCATGGTTTCCTGTTGACTTCTTCCTCTATTGCTTGGTAGTAGGCTGGTATGGCTTGATGTCGGACAAAAAGAGTCACCGTATCACTTTCTCGGCTGACTTCGAACATGGAGGATAGTGTGGCCAATGCATCTGCCATTTAATTTTCTTCTCATGGGGTGTAGTGAAACATTATCTTTTTGAAATGTTCAACCAATTCTTTAATATATGAGTAGTAAGGAATTAGTTTAGCATCCCACTTTTCCTATTCTCCTCGAAGTTGATGGATGATCACTATAAAATCTCCACAAACTTTGAGGTCTTTAATCTGATATTCTAAGGCCATGGTTATTCCCATCATGTAGGCTTCATATTCAGTCATATTATTCGTGCAATTAAAGCCTAACATCGTGGTAAAGGGGAAACAACGTTCTTTTGGAGATATTAAGACAGCTCTGATATCGTGGCCCAAAGTGTTAGATGCCCCGTCGAAGAACATGGTCCAACCCTTCTCTTGTTCTGGTTCCCCAATCAGCATTAGTATATCTTCATCTAGAAAGTCATGCCTCGTGGGTTGGTAATCTACAGAGGGTTGTGAGCCAAATGATCTGCCAAAGCACTCCCTTTAATTGCTTTTTGAGTGACATGGACAATGTCGTATTCTGACAGTGCCACTTGCCACCTGGCTATCTTCCCTATCAGGGCTGGCTTTTTAAATATGTACTTGATAGGAACTATTTTGGAGATTAACCATGTTGTGTAGGACAACATATATGATCTTAGCCAACAAGTTGCCTAGGTTAGAGCATAATATGTTCGTTCTAGTTGGGAGTACCTCATTTCATAGTTTGTGAATTTCTTGCTGAGGTAATAGATGGCCCATTCTTTCCTTTTTGATTCATCATGTTGTCCTAAGACATAACCCATGGATTCTTCTAGTACGATCAGGTACATTATGAGAGGTCTTCCAAATACTGGTGGCACCAAGATGGGAGGCTCCTTCAAATACCGTTTGATTTCCTTAAACGCCTTTTGATAGTCCTCAATCCATTATGTTTTCTGATTTTTCCGTAAGAGCTTAAAAAATGGGATTGCAAGTGGCCGTTATTTGAGATATAAACTTGTTATTAATTCAATCTCCCTAACAAGCCTCTAATTTCCTTTCCCATTTGAGGAGGTGGCATTTCTTAGATTGATTATACTTTGTTAGGGTCGACCTCTATCCCTTTTTCATTGACTATGAACCCCAACAGCTTCCCTGATTTGACACTGAAGGTACATTTAGCCGGGTTGAGATGAAATCCATACTTCCTTAACCTTTCAAATAACTTTCTTAGGTCTTGGATATGTTCCTCGTCCGTCTTGGATTTGGCAATCATATCATCCACATATACTTCAACTTCTTTATGCATCATATCATGGAATAGAGCTACCATAGCTCATTGATACGTTGCTTCGACATTTTTTAACCCGAAGGGCATCACTTTGTAGCAAAATGTCCCCGATTGGAAGATGAAAGTGGTTTTTTGCATGTCTTTAAGGGCCATCCTGATTTGATTATATCTGGAGAATCCATCCATGAAGGAGAAGCAACTATGTTTATCCATGTTATCCACTACTACATCAATGTGAGGCAGGGGAAAGTCATTTTGGGGATGGCCCTATTCAAATCTCTATAATCTACACACATTCTGACCTTCCTGTCTTTTTTAGGTACTGGTACTATGTTAGCCACCCATTGCGAGTATTTGGATACTATAAAAAACCTGGCTTCTAATTGTTTCTTCACTTCTTCCTTAATTTTTAAAGATGTCTTTGGACTCATCCTCCTCAATTTTTGTTTTACAGGGGGATAGCTAGGTTCCAGGGGTATCTTGTGTTCTACTATCTCATTGTCTAACCCTAGCATGTCTCGATAGGACCATGCAAATGTATCTACATATTCAATTAGCAATTTAATAAGTTTTATTTTATCGTCCGAGCATATATTGGTTCCTACTTTGACTTCTTTCATCTCTCCCTTTGAATTAATATTGATGGTCTCAATTTCTTGTTGATAGTGGAGGATAATCTTATCTTCTAATTCTACTAACCTTTTTAGTTTGCTTGGAGGTTCCTGATTGATCTCTTCCTCGTTAGTTTGGTTAACTATATTATTGAACTAATGTTGTAGAGATGTAATGCCATTACCTCAAATTGTTTATTTGGGGATATGTGATTTATCGAGGTATGTATGATTAGTAAGGTGTATTTATTATTATTTTTTAGAAGTATGGAATTAGAACAAAAGGATTGAAGATGTTTAAATGAAATAGAGAATGCAATTTCGTTAACTGGTTTTATTAAGATAACAATTATTGGCTTAGAATAAGTGAAGTAGTTTGACTAATAGATTACTTGAAAACATAGGTCACCGGAAGCTCTTGGATGGTCTAGTTATTGGGCTCTTCTTGTGACGAGCAGGGCCTGACAAAGCTTTCGGGGTGACCTTCTTTTGCATATGCTTCTTCCACTTGATTGGTATATCCCTTACTAATAAAGTTCTCGTAAAGGTTAGTGCTCCCTCTACGGTGTTGCCTATGTGATTTCATGCAGGACATTTCCGGCTGGTATCCGAGTCTCTTTCTTCCCGGATTACCTTTTAACTCTATCAGCTTGGGAATGCCATTCAGGTTTTTCCCCAACCCTTGCCCTATTCGAAATCTCTTTTTAATAATCATTTTTGCCACTACCGTCATGGGTTTGAGTGCTTTTCCCTTTTTAGGTTCACTCTTCATATGGGTAGTGTTAGCAATTTCCAAAGATTGGAATGCAGTCTCCAATGCTTCTTTGGCTACCTTATTGTACCTTTTTGGCTGTGGGCAACCCATTAACAAGTCTTTTTTTCCCGTGATGATAAACAACTTATCATCTACTATGAATTTCAGCTTTTTGTGCAGGGAGGACAGAACAACACCCACAGAATGAATCTAGGGTCTACCGAGCAAACAACTATAAGCTGGCCTTATATCCAGGACCTAAAATGATATTTGGAATATGAAGGGGCCTATCTAAACCGAGATTTCAATTTCCCCCATCACCTCCCTTTTGGATCCATCAAATGCTCTAACAAGGGTTGAGCTATCCCTTACTCGAGTCTGATTATATGGTAGTTTCTCTAGGGTTTCTTTGGGCATGTCGTTCAAGGAAGAGCCATTGTCTATTAGTACTCGGATTAGCAGATGGTCGAGACATTTGATCAAGATGTTTAAAGCATGATTATGGCATGACCTTCTATTGGGATCTCCTCGTCTAAGAAGGTGAGGTAATTGTTTACCATGATATTGCCTACTATTTCCCCAAATTGATCAAAAGAAATGTTCTTATCTATATGTGTCTCATTGAGCACTTTGATCAGTAACTTTCTGTGGCTTTCAAAACTCATTAGCAGAGAGAGTAGAGAGATGTTAGCTAGGGTTTTTTTAGTTGATTCATCAACTCGTACTCACTCTGGCTAATGAACTTGATGAATTCAGTGTTTTCTTCATCCGAAACTCCCTTCTTCTTTGGTTCCTTTTCTTTGGCCTTTTCGTTATTTCCCGAATCGGTCGATGCTTTTGCTTGCTTTTTTGTTACCGGATTTCCTTTCCTCAAAATTTCAGGTGCATAAATCCGTCTGCTTTTGGTTATGCCCCCAATCCCGGCAATGTTTGTTATACTTGAGTCTTAGCCATGACCTTGGCAGCATATATCCAAGGTACTGCCTTGGAATTTTTGTAAGGGAATGGTATCGGCACCCGAAGTTCCAGGGGTTTTGGCATTCTGACTGAGGTGTAATGGACTATTAACGGTCTTGGCGTGTTGTTTGACTTTCCTTCTTCTTGGACAACAATAACCTTGTCGTCTTTCCTTTTGACCTGAACTAGTCCTTTATTCATCAAGTCTTATAGTATCCTCTTTACCTCGTTGTCCCGGGGATAATCCTCCTCGTATTTTTTCCATTCTTATCCCGATCGGCATCATTTTCTATTGTATTAACTGTCTGAGAGTGAACTTCATTGGAGTTTGGACCTTTTCTGCTCCATTCATCAGGCAATCTTCCTTGAAAATGGCCCCGATAGTAGGATTACTATGCTTAGGGAGTGGATTGTTATTAATATTAGGGTTTTCTTCCTAGAAACAAAGTCACCCTGCATCAACTAGGTCTTGGAATTTGTGTTTCAAACACCAACACTTCTTCGTAGAATGCCCTACTACCCTAGTGTGATAATCGCATTTGGCGTTAGGGTCGTAATTCTTTGAGTATGGAGGGAGAAGCAGTTTTAGGGGCACCGTGCCCACAAGGGATTCTCGTAATAGATGCTGTAGGAGTTCAGAGTATGACACCGGTATAGGTGTAAATACCCTTGGATTTTTCTTTAGAGCATCGTTGAACTATAAGTTATGGCCACTAGTTTCTGGTACAGCTAGGGGTGTTGGAAGAGGCTGAAGAGCAGATCTATCTCGGTATGGGGGCCAATATGATGCTTGGTATTGTGGTGTCTGAAAATGATTGGAAGGAGCCGAGGTATTAGTGGAAGCCTTTGATTGGAAAACTGGCTAGAAATTGAAGGTCTTTTGGGAAACTCCATTGTTTGTCTTGTTTGTGATGATAGCGTTTGCTTCCTCTTTTTTGATAGCCTTTTTGGCCAAAACAATCCCGGATGCCGCCTAACTGAATTTTCCATTCTTTACCCCCATTTCTACGTATTCTCTGATGACCACTAAATCGGAGAAATTAGAAGATACACTACCTATCGTCTTCTCATAGAAAAGCACTTGTAGTGTTTCTATGAACATGGTTACCATTTCCGTATAGGACAATGGGGGCTGCATATGTGCCGCTACTTCCCTCCACCACTAAGCATATTCCTTAAATGTCTTGGACGCCTTCTTCATCATGTTTTGGAGTTGAGTCCGGTTAGAAGCCAACTCTTCATTGCATCTGTACTACCATAAGAAGGCCTCAACTAAGTCTGCCCATGTCTTAATTTCCCCTTTCTCTAAATTCAAATACCAGCTAAATGTGGTACCCATGAGACTTTCTGAAAAGAAATGGATGAGTAGTTTATCATCCTATGTATACGCCACCATCTTCCGGCAATAGGAAATCAAATGGTTTGTGGGACATGAATTTCCTTTGTATTTATCAAAGTCCGGGACCTTGAACTTATGTGGGATGGTCATGTTTGGCACCAAGCATAGATCTGATGCCTTAAAGTTATATTTCCTGATACCCTCGACGGCTTTCAGCCGATCTTCTAAGGATTACAATCTTTCTTGGGCCTCCCCATTCCCTTGTTTTTCACTACAGATCACCACCATTGGGGTTTAGCTTTTAGTTGGATTTCTTGATCCGTTATGATTACGTGCCTGAGAGTTTTCTAAATTTATTTCCAGTGTATGCATTGTGCCAGATTGCGGATGATGAGATGCTTCCCCTTGTGGGTTTTCATCAACTTGATATTGGGGTTCTTCCCCAAAATGTGAAGGCATACTGTATGGATAGATAGTCGTATTTTGAGTAGGCCTAGGGGCAATGTCATCCTGGTGCATTCTAGCTTCCATGTTTTGAATGAGTTGCATCATTTTCCCTATTTGGGCTTTCATGGAGATCACCTCTTCCATCAGTTCTTCATGCTTTTGCTCAATGTCGTCCTTTACCATGGCCATTGCTTTAGTTTTTGTCTTAGTTCCGTAGGGATGTTATGATATAACTTTATCAGTTTTCTTGGTCCTAGTATGAAAGAAAATTAGGGATGCATGCTTTGATGAAGTTATTTTGTTTTTGTTTTGTTTTGATGCATGAGTTTTTTATTTTCTACTCGTTGTTTTCTTAGTTTTAATTATAAGTTATCTCCTCTTTTAGAAAGTAAATGGCACATAAGATCAAGCACGGGTCCCATTCACATTAGAAATTTTTACATGAGCTCCCTCATTTTTCTAACATATTGATAATTCATATTTTAGACACCTTACAAGGTCTTAAGATGGGCACAATTGAATATGATTTGTAACTAAGGAACTCATATTAGCTAAGATTCATATTACTAGCCTAGAAATAGGAAAAATATAAATTTGTGTTAATTTGAGGATATTAGCTAATAAAATGTTCATCTTAATTGTGCAGATCATAGTAGGAGCCTCGGACCAGTCGAGGCTGACTCCAAACCGAAGTCCGAGCCTGACTCCCAGCCGGCCCTAGCTCTGAACCAAAGGAACCGAATCTACTTTGGCCAATAAGACCAGCTCCAGCAGAAGCTAACACGTAACTAAAGAATCTCTAGGAAGCTAGCAGTAGCTGTAGGTGGTTATTAATTATAAACTTCTAGAAAGATAGTAAGTTATTAGTTAGAAGCTTCTAGAAACTTCTCTATAACTTCTCCAAGAAACTTTTGCTAAAAGCTAGGAACATGTATAAAAAGGGAAGCACACGTCACAGTTAAGGGATTTGATACACACTCTGTTTTACGATTTTGGAATTCCTCTCCTCCATTCTCATTCTATTGTTTTGGTGGTGCATGGTGCCTTAATGGCGCTTGGTCGATCAAGTGAGCGTAGGTCAAGGTTCAAGCTAAGTTGAGTTGGCAGAGATGACTGACCAAGAGGGATGAATTCGTTCATCTTCACGGCACGCTATGGAGGGTATTGCCTCTCATGTTCCTTGGTCTTCTTTGACTGAACCACTATAGTTTCATCCATAGCGATCGTCATGGTGAACTAAGTTAGTTTGTGTTCTCATCCATTTCATGTATCAACCCCTGTATCAATAACTTGTTTCATCAATAATAGTGATGTTTCCATATTTTCTCTGTATGCAATTCTTGTCATATTGAATTGCTTTGTACTCCATGCTTGCAATAGGAACAGTAGTAGATAACATTAGGTTAGGCCAATTGCAACCGATCTAACAACAAGTTAGGTAATCGTTAAGAGAACCTTATATCAACCAAGAGCGTAGTCCCTACTTCTTCAAGGCAGCGATCATGTAAGCCCTCACTAAGAAATGAATGAATGTTCGGCAATCGTCGTAAGACTTAGGTTGGTTTGGAATTGTATACAAATCATTAGGAATCAGAATTGATTGTTGATGAACTTGTGAATTAATATAGTAATTGTTCATAGTTTAGATTGTCATCGTTTCCATAGAATAGTTTACTTTCTGTCTTGAAATTACACACACAACTTCCTTGTTTATGAGTATATATATACGTGTCCGAGTTCGAGTTTGGCCGAGATTGTTTGCGTTCATCTGTGTCTAAGTTTGCACTTAGCCGAGACAGTATCAAATATAGATCAACCGAGTCTATATCAGATTCGTCTATGCTTAGAGCGAGTCGGCATTCCACACACTTAGCATTTTCTGTATGACTTTCGAATTCCACATTAGTTACAACTTAATACATTGCTTCCTTGAGAATTGGCACCACGACAAAAAGCATTATCAAATTGGCACCGTTGCTAGGGACGTAAATTTTGTTGTGCACTAGGTCTATGATATATCGAGTCTATTTTTGTTTTATCTATTGATTGTTGAATTTGTTTTCTTTTATCATGTGTGTGTTGTATCTGTTTTCTTTTATCATGTCTGTGTTGGAATCTATATTTTCTTCCTTTTGTTAAGTTCGTATTTGTTTCTTTTTGAATTCCTTTTGGCATGCCGAGTCTATATTTGCATGTGTTTGCATGTGTTTAAGAATTTGCATGTGTCGCGTGTGGAAAAAAAAGAAAGAAGAAAGAGTATAGTACTTTTGATTTTTCTGCATAACACTATTATTGCATTGCATTTCATTTTCTACATAATTTTTCTTTTTCTCTGCATCTTAGATACTGCATTGCTTGTTTTTCTTTTTGTAAGATGATACATGACTAGGAACGAGACATCTGATTTCGAACATGGTGAGTAATATGCAGCAATTCGCAACCAGAGGAGCTGATGAGTCACAATTTATACATCTTTTAGACACCTAAGAAGGAGGTTTGCAAGACTATTCTGTGCTTAAGAATGGATTATTAGCTAAGATTCATTCTATGGGCTTGAATACAGAGAAAATACAAATCTGTGTTAATTCAGATTTCTTAGCTAATAAAAGTGTCACTCTTTCTTCTGCAGGTCAAGCCGAGTTGACCAGGGTCAACAAAAGGAGTCTCAGCCGAGATGAAGTCATCCTGGCCAGTCCGACTCCATCTCGACCGGACCAGAGTCGTCTCTGCAACCCATGCCTTGCAAGCCCAGCAGCCCAGTAGAGAGGCCCAATTGTATTGACCACATCGGCTACCCAGCTCGGAGGCCATCTCAGCGTCAGCTCAACTGCCATGTCACTCCTAGGAAATCTGCCATGTCACTCCTAGGAAATCTGCCATGTCACTCCTAGGAAATCTGCCATGTCACATTAGAAGATCTGCATAGGGGAAGAAAAGGATCTTCACAGTGTAATTCTGTTAGGATTCATTAGGATTAGCATGTCACAGCTCGTGTATATATAGGAGGAGTTGTGCACTTTTTACACGTTCTGTCTTTGAATTCACTCTTAATACACTTCATTTACTCCATTTCCTCGCTCTCATCTTTCCATTTTTCACGGTGGTGAACGGTGCTCATTGGCGTTTCTCTCGATTGAGGAAGCGCAGGTTTGAGACTGGGAAGCCGAAGTCTGCTGGAGGGGACCGGTCAGACTACTGACGCACTCTGGTGGAGCTGATCCTCAGCGTTTAGGCTAACGGAGGTGAACCACCACCATCAACCATGGCGATCGTCGTGAAAGATGGATTCATCTGAATTCAGAACCACTGTATTTGAATTCCATTTTTGTTAATCAATTTCATTCTGCAACTCTTGTCTCCATTCTCTTCCGCTACTTTAATTCATGATTTAATCCGCGATTGCAATTAAATTGTGAACAATGTTAAGCTAAGCCGATTGGAACTGGTTTGACTAATATAGTAGGTAATCATTTGGCGATTGTTAACTAAGAACCTAAAATCAGCTCTGAACTTAATCTCTACCAACTGATGAGGTAGCGATTGCATAAATCCTTGGTATGGCAATGGACGAACCTTTGGCGATTGCCATAAGAACCCTGGAGGCTGATATGGACTGAGAATTGAAGTGTGGAACCTGGATTGAACTTGGATTAATGGAATTGAATATGAACACAATTATATAATAATAATAATAGATAACTAGTAACAGTAGTATATGTTTACTGTATTCTTAGTCTTAGTTTACTTTCTGCTTTACTTGCACTCCAATCCCCTAATTTATTGCTTTCTAAGTATGAGACAGAGATAGTCCATCTCTGTAGCGTCTGTCTACACTCAGCCAAGACCCAGCCGGATTGTCTCTACCGAGATCATCTCGGCTCTGTCTCTGTCGTGTCGGTAAGTCAGTCAAAACTTTACTGCTTACATTCAATAGCATTTTACTTCACACTAAATCACAACTGAGCACACTGTGTCCTTGAGAAGAATGACCTAGGGTTAACTATACTATAGTTAGCTTTAGTTATTTGATAAGTGTTCAAAACGACTAGAAAAGCACCCATCATCACTGTCACGAATAGAGTAATGAACGAAGTCAGTGCAATTGATAATCTAAGATTGGAAAATCAACTAACCGAGTTGAAGTCATTAGTGAGGCAACTTGCAGTCAGCCAGCATCAATAAATCCCACCAGTCAAAATTTGTGGAATATGCACTTCTACGGAGCACCTAACCGACATGTTCCCCACACTACATGAAACATAGGTGGAAACTAATACGGCCGACAGCCGAGACGAAGTCGGTCCCTATCTGTCCGAAATGGAGTCAGAGTTGGTATGGACTCGGCTCAGACCGCCTTTATTTAAAACAAAGGGAAATGGAAATGAAAATGGACAAGAACATAAAGGAAGGAAAGGAAACAAAACTAAAACTAACCAAACACAAGACATGATAACGATAAAAATAACAAACAAAAACAAAAACAGGAATCAAACATGAAAGGGCTAGTATGGGCTCCATCCTCCCCCCCACACTTGAATTTTGCATTGTCCTCAATGCAAGCCAACACGAATAACGAGGGGTTATGAGGCCTGGCTCAAGAGGCACCATGGAAGGATTCAGCTTCAAAGATAGTGAATGTAGTGATGTGGCTTTAGCTGATCTTGGCGTCAGTTGGCCGACTTGGTCTGGCTTCGGCAATTGATAGGCCGAGTTGGTCTCAATCTATTGCCAACTCAAAATGTCTGAATTGGACTCGGCCTTAGTTTTCTTTCTGGAGTTGCCTTCGGCCCATGGTTTTATTTATTATTATTATTAGTTTTTTCTTTCCAAAAATCAGAACGACAAATTTCTTCCTCAGGGTGGAAAGAATGTGCAAAATCTGATATCTAGCATTTTCGCTCCGCTCTTGTTGGTAATAGCTTAGGGAAGCTTCCTCCTCAACCATCCTACCAGGTTCAATATTATGTCTTTTGGTGATTCTTGGAACGGAAAGCTTAATAGTGGATGTTTGACTGAGTAGCCACATGAGCTTCTTGGTTTCTTCAAAACTAGTTCTTTCTATTGCTCAATCTGGATCTGGTTGATCATGAATACCAAACTTGTATTGTGGACATCTTTGGTGCATTTTGGACTCAACTACCGAAATTGGATTTGGCTTGTCGAGATGGAGTTGGACTTGGCATGTGACTCTTTGCGCGAGTCGATTTTGTCTTATCCCGGCTTTAGTTGGGTGGCGCGGCCTAGATTTGGCAGTTGGTTTGCCGAGTCGATCTCGACAGTTGGGAGCCGGCTTGTTCTCGGTCGACTTATCAACCATAGAATCAGCATCCTCGACCCTATTAGTAAAATTAGTGTCAGCATATCTAGGATCAACACACTTGGGCTCAGCAATGTCGGCATCAGCACCTATAGGATCATCTATTTCGACCCCAATATCTTGATTTGAAATCTGTACAAGGGATTCGACACCCGATGTCATGCCAATAAGATTAATGACATCATATGCAGAATTTGCAATCTCAACCACAAAAGTCGGATCAAAAATAGTTGGCACACAATCATTAATCTCAGCCATCGCAACAGAGTTAGCAACAACAAATGTGGAGTCGGCAAGGCTCAGCATAGTGATCGAATTCTCTGAATCCAGATTTCCAAAAAATCTATATTGCATTTGGACGGATTGTGGTAGCTTCTTGTCGTCCACTTGGTTGTGTCACTCATATCTTCTTCCTACAGATTAGGGATGGTGTGAGACGGTCTACATCCAAATCTCTCAAAATGCAGCTGGTTCATGGTGGCAGTTAATTCGGTGATTTGTTTTTGCAAATCCTATAGCTCCTGCAATGTGGTGCACATATCTTCTTGGAAGTCCATATTGCTTATGGGCATGTGGTTGGTCCAGTTTCTCAAGGAACTCTCCTTTTGTAGGAGCTGCATGTTGTTCATGGCTTTTGGTTGCATTCTAAATAGAAGTGGTGGTTCTTGCAGAAAGGGACAATCATGGGTTTGATGTCCTACAGAGCCATACATGCCACATCCATCTATGTTGCTTCCCCATCCATACATGCCTACACAGCAGTTATCCCATTCATTCCTTCAAATGTCAAGGCTCCCCTATTATCAAAATGGTTAATGTTACCTGAAAAATCATGTAACTTAGTGATGGGTCATAAAATGCACATCTTAAGTGGACCTAAGAAGGGTTCCATTGAATAACTCACGAGCTTAAAAGATGACTGTTAGCTAAAGATCCAGATTAAAGGCCTAAACTTGAGTAAAACACAATCTGTGCTTAATCAAGGTTTTTAGCTAACTATCTCTTCATTGCAGGTTCAGCCCAACTCAGCCCGCCATCAGAAGCCCAGGCCGAGATCCTCTCGGCCAGGCCGAGACTCAACCCATGTAGAGAGCCCAGTCAGGCAGATCCAGGTGGAACTCCATGTTAGCAATCAGAACCACCTTGGGTCCAGCTCAGCCTCACGTCACTACCTGGAGTAGCTTACAACGCAAGTCACATCAAGGGTAGAATAGGAATTGTACATTTAATTCTGTTAGCATCGTTAGTTGTGTCCACTCTTGTATAAATAGATAGAACTCTGAACCAATAGGGGCTTTTTGGCATTCGAACATTTTCGCGCCCATTCATTTCCAATTACCCTCGTTTTCTTCTCCTCCGCTCACGGTGGTACACAGTGTTGTTAATGGCGTTTCTCTCAATTGAGGAAATGCAGGCTAAGAACTGAGAGGCCAATTGGAGCACCAACGTACTCTGGTGGACCTGAACCTCAGCGCCGTAGCTAGTTGAGGTGAACCATCACCGTTGTCCATGGCGATTGTCGTGGAGGATGGACTCATCGAATCCAGGCCCTGTGTTTGTATTTTGCTTTCAATATTATGAGCGTTTTCTGAATTCTGAACTCCATTGCATTCCTGAAGTTTAAGTTCAATTACTGTGTTGCGATTGCACCTGGTAACGAAACAATGTTAAACAAAGCCGATCGGAACTCGTTTAGCTAATTCAGTAGGTAATCACTTAACGATTGTTAATTGAGAATCTAAAATCAGCTTGAACTTAATCTCTGCCAACTGATGAGGTGGCGATTGTGTAAATCCTCGGTATGGTAAGGGACGGACCTCTAGCGATTGCCATAAGAACACTGGAGGCTGATAAGGACTGTAATTGGAGTGATTGAACCAGAAAGAGCTTGATTATTGGAACTAAACATGAACACAGTAATAGCAATAGCATTGGGAGTAGCGTAATTGTATTTGACTATAGTTAACCTCTGTTTTGATTCCAATTGCATTCCAACGCCCCTTGTTTACTGCCTTTAAGTCTGAGAAAAAGACAATGCACCTCTGTAGCGTCTGTCTGCACTCAGCCGAGACCAAGCCGGATTATCTCTATTGGGATCATCTCGGCTCAGCCTCTACCGAGAGCAACTCGGCCATTGCCGAGATGAGTCGGTATTTTACACTTAGACTCAAATTTTGTTCGCATCACACTAAATCACAACTGAGCACACTGTGTCCTTGAGGAGAATGACCCAGGGTTAGCTATGCTATAGTTAGCTTTAGTTATTTGATAAGCGCGTTGAAACGACTAAATACGCCAAACATCAAATTGGCGTCGTTGCCGGGGATTCAAGTTCTTTTGTGTTTCGGTGTGCCCAGTAAACTGAGTCGAATCCGAGTTGTAAGAAGTTTTGTTTAGAGTTGTTGAGTTTGAATCTGTCAATAAATCTCTACGTGAATTCACTGATAAAATAAAAACAAATATATACATATAGATATAGAATAAATTCTTAATTCTGCATTGCATACATTAAATTTTCTAACTTTGCATTGCACTTAATTCAGCATTACATATTGACCACATTCTGTTTTTAGTAGAATTAATTGCTACTTTAGTTACTTTGAATTCTGCATAATGCATCACTAGGAGTAGTACTAACCCATTGCATGTTTTTGATCCAGAAATAGAACTAACTTTACGCAGATTGCAAAAAATTAGAAATACCACAGTAAATATCAGTAGTGGTGTAAATTCTGCCATTAACTCTAACCAGTTCTGTACTGACTATTTTATTACTAGTACTAACAATTTCACAGAGCCAGGGCAGATGGAACACCAAGACAGGACGTTGAAAGAGCTAGCCATTCCAGATGTGGTGTACCAACCATGGTGTATCCAATATCCACAACTGGAGCCGGCTCAGACATATGAATTGAAGTCTGGTTTGATACACTTGTTGCCTAAATTTCATGGTCTTGCAGGAGAAGACCCCCACAAGCATCTCAAAGAATTTCACGTGGTTTGTTCCACGATGAGGCCGTAGGAAATCCCAGAAGATTACATCAAGATGAAGGCATTTCCATTCTCTCTAGACGAAGCTGCAAAGGACTGACTATATCTGCAGCCATCACTCTTCAACACCTGGGGAGACATGAAACGGACCTTCCTAGAAAATTTTTTTCCAGCTTCTAGGACTGCGACCATCAGGAAGGAAATTTGTGGGATAAGGCAGCATACAGGAGAGACTCTGCATGAATATTGGGAGCACTTCAATAAGTTATGTGCCATCTGTCCCCACCATTAGATCAACGAACAACTGTTGATCCAGTACTTCTACGAAGGACTATCAATGATGAACAGGAGTATGATTGATGCCGCCAGTGGAGGAGCGTTAATGGAAAAAACACCAGTAGCAGCCAGGCATCTGATCTCAAACATGGTGAGCAACACTCAACAATTCGGGATCAGAGGGCCAAGCTCGTCTCGGCCAGTGAACGAAATCGGTGCAGCCTCCAACCAAAGGCGGGAGAACCAGCTAACCGAGTTGACATCCCTGGTGAGACAACTGGCCGTTAGTCAACATCACCCAGCCATGGCAGCAAAAGTCTGTGGCATATGTACTTCAATGGAGCATCCAACTGATCTGTGCCCCACTCTCCAAGAGACTGAGTCTGGCCAAACAGAAAGTGTTGGAGCCGTAGGAGGATTCCAGTATGGGAAGCAACCTTATTAGAACTGGCAGTTTGATAATCAACCATATGGGAAACAACCGTTTCGGCCTAGCCAACAACAAGGACCATATGCAGCTCAAAGAGCTGGATCCATGCCGAATGCACCCTATGGAGTAGCTGGTTACCAGCAATCGAGTCCGCAATACCCAGCATCATCCTTCCCGCCTCAGCAGCAGAGAACTCCTGCCCAAGGCAATTCTCCATCACTATAAGATTTAATGAAGCAGCTGGCAACAAGCAATCTAGAATTTCAACAGTCAGTAAGTTCCAGCAATCTACAATTCCAACAGAATATGACCGCCACCATCCAGGATCTCAAGATGCAAATAGGACAACTAGCAAATACTGTGAGTGAACTATAATCAGCCGGCTCAAGCAGCCTTCCCTCTCAACCCATTCTGAATCCGAGTGGGAATGCCAATGTAGTAACACTCAGAAGCGGCAAGGAATTACCCCAGCCTACACAGCACCAGGAGCCGCAGCCAGCCGAGGCTGACTCTGAAACAATAGCCGACTCATAGTCTCCCTCACAGATCGCTGTCCTATTACCGTTTCCATCCCGGACCGTCTCGGCACGAAAACCAGATTCTGATGACGAGCTGCTGAAGATGTTCCGGAAGGTGGAAATCAACATTCCACTTCTCGACGCGATCAAGCAAATCCCGAAGTACGCAAAATTCCTCAAGGAATTGTGCGTACCCAAAAGAAGAAAGATGAAGGGGAATCGAGAACTTGGAGGTGTGGTCTCAAGCTTAACTAGGAATAATTCCACTACATGAATTTCACAGGTCTTACCAAAGAAGTGCCGAGACCCCGGTAATCTTTCGGTACCATGCACTATTGGTGATTGCACATTTGCTAATGTTATGCTAGACCTGGGAGCATCAATCAACGTCATGCCGGAATCAATGTACAGGTCTCTTAATTTCGGAGATTTGGAACCCACAGGGATGACCATATAGCTTGCTAATAGAAGCATCGTGCAACCCCAGGGAGTTCTCGAAGATGTCCTCGTCCAAGTAAATGAACTAATCTTTCCAGCTGATTTCTATGTGCTTGACATGGAGGACGAAGCACCCGGAAAAGGATCAACATTGATACTGGGGAGACCATTTCTAATGACGGCAAGGAGGAAGATCGACGTGCATGCCGATACGCTATCAATGGAATTCGGTGATACATTGGTGCAGTTCAACATTTTTGAAGCCTTGAAGCACCCCCTCGAAGACCACTCCCTCTTTGGTATAGACATAATGGAAGAGCTAGTAGAGGAATACTTCCAACTAGACAGTTGCAGTGGAGGGATGGAAGATCGTGATAGAACTGCTGAAACCAGTAGCTGCTCAAAGGCCGATCATAATGAAGCATTAGATACCCCAGACTTGGAGAATGATCATAGTGACATCAGCAACTGGGCATTTGAAAAAGAATTAACCGAGTTAATAAACCAAGTTTGCTACCCCAAGCTCTCAGAGAGTGAGAATAGTGCAGAGGTAAATGTTGCTGAGACTACGAAGCTTCTACCTGCACAATTGGCAACCATATTCACAGCCGAAGTGAAGTCGGCCAAAGAAGGCCGAGTCAATGCAAGGTCAAAAGTCAACTCGGCCGACGAGTCAAAAACACAAGCCGACACACTAGCCGAAACCATTTCGGTCAGTAAAGACCAGACTCAACCCAAGAAGCTCATCGTTTTGCCCGGATCCGAGACCGAAACTGCACAAGCAGTCAGAGCCGACCTCAATCCGCCAAGAACCGAAACCATCCTTCCGCGGAGGTCGTCGCAGCACAAAGCCGAGATTATGACGGCAGTCCTAATGCCGAGTCTAGAACAAGCCGGCCAGACGGATCCGAGAGTTGTAACTCAAGAATCTCCATCTCCACCACCCATGGAACTGAAACCATTGCCTATCCACTTAAAATACGCCTTTCTGGATAGTGAACAACAGCTCCCGGTCATCATTGCAAGCAACCTCCTCCCGAAGCAAGAAGACAAGGTATTGGAAGTCCTTAAGCAATACAAACAGGCAATTGGGTGGAAACTTGCTGACCTTCTAGGTATCAACCCCTCCATATGCATGCACATAATATTAATGGAGGATGACATTAAGCCTATAAGGCAACAGCAACGAAGGCTGAATCCTACCATTCTAGATGTAGTCAAGAAAGAAGTCACGAAGTTGCTTGCTGCGGGCATCATCTACCCTATCTCAGACAGCCAATGGGTGAGCCCTGTACAAGTAGTACCAAAGAAATCTGGAACAACCGTCATGAAAAAACAACAAGATGAGTTGGTATCTACAAGGATTCAGAACAGCTGGCAGGTGTGTATAGATTACAGAAGACTGAATTAGGCAACCCGCAAGGATCACTTCCCTTTGCCTTTTATTGACCAAATGTTAGAGAAAATAGCAGGGAAATCCCATTACTGCTTTCTGGATGGTTTCTCAGGATACATGCAAATACAAATAGCACCGGAGGATCAACATAAGACCACTTTCACATGCCCATTTGGTACTTTTGCGTACACCCGCATGCCATTCGGCCTATGCAACGCTCCGAGCACATTTCAACGTTGCATGATGAGCATCTTCTCGGATTTGGTACAGGATTGCATGGAGGTGTTTATGGATGACTTCACGGTGTATGCAGAATCATTTGACGCATGCCTGAACAACCTATCCAAGGTGTTGAAGAGATGCATGGACACGAACCTGGTTCTCAACTTTGAAAAATGCCATTTCATGGTGACCGAGGGAATAGTGTTGGGACACCTAGTCTCCAACAGAGGCATCGAAGTGGACAAGGCAAAAATAGACATAATCACTTCCCTTCCAAACCCCGCTTCTGTGCGGGAAGTTCGCTCATTCTTGGGACATGCAGGTTTTTATAGAAGGTTCGTCAAGGACTTTAGCAAAATAGCTCTGCCTTTGTCCAAACTCCTACAAAAGGATGTGGATTTCAACTACTTCCAGCCCTGCATTCAGGCATTTTAGGAGCTGAAGAACAAACTCACATTCGCACCTATCTTGCAAGCACTAGACTGGAACCTGCCATTCGAGTTAATGTGCGACGCATCCAACTCGGCATTAGGAGCCGTTCTCGGCCAGAGAGCTAGAGTCGGCCAACCAGTCCATGCCATTGCGTATGCGTCTAGAACCATGGACTCGGCCTAGCAAAATTACACGATGATTGAGAAGGAACTCCTGGCAATTGTGTTTGCCTTGGATAAGTTTCGTTCCTACCTTCTCAATTCTAAGATAGTCGTGTTCTCCGATCACTCGGCTCTAAAGTACTTGTTGAAGAAGCCGGATGCCAAGCCGAGACTGATCCGGTGGATGCTTCTTCTCTAAGAATTCGACTTAGAAATTAGAGATAAGAAAGGTGCTGATAATTCTGTAGCGGACCACCTCAGCAGGATTGAAAGAGAAAGCGAACAACTGCCTATCTGAGACGAGTTCCCTGGCGAGCAACTCCTGCACCTCAAGACGGCCATGGTTTACAGATATTTGTAATATCGTGGCAACATCTCAATTTCCACCAGAGGTATCTCGAACTTACAAAGAGAAGATCAGAAGTGATGCTAAGTACTACGTATGGGATGACCCCTATCTATGGAGATTATGCAGTGATAAGATCATCCGCAGGTGCATTCCGGATACCGAGATCAAGTCGGTCCTCCACTTCTGCCCTTCGGCCCCTAGAGGGGGCCACTACGGCTCATCTCAGACTGCCAGGAAGGTGCTTGATTGTGGCCTCTATTGGCCTTCTATTTTCCGAGACGCTCACCGATTCATCTCCACCTGCGACAGATGTCAAAAAGTCGGGATGGCCCTGAACCAAAGACATGAAATGCCCCAGCAACCCATCCTATTCTGCGAAGTCTTTGATGTCTGGGGCATAGATTTTATGGGCCCATTCCCAATCTCCAATGGCTATTCATACATCCTGCTTGCCGTCGATTATGTATCAAGATGGGTAGAAGCCATTCCCACCAGAACCAATGATGCCAAGGTAGTAGTGGACTTTCTTAAGTCCAATATTTTCTGTAGGTTCGGTGTTCCAAAAGCGCTCATCAGTGACCAGGGGAGTCACTTCTACAACAGAGCCATGGCCACCCTTCTTCAGAAATATGGGGTAGCACACAGGATAGCCACAGCATACCACCCCAAGACGAATGGGCAAGCTAAAGTGTTTAACAGGGAAATCAAGCATACACTACAAAAGATGACAAATCCCAACAGGAAGGACTGGAGTAGACTCCTTGAGGATGCTCTATGGGCTCACAGGACTGCATATCGAACACCGCTAGGGATGTCTCCCTATCGAATTGTTTTCGGGAAAACCTGCCACCTTCCTGTGGAGCTAGAGGACAAAGCTTATTGGGCAGTTAAGCAATGCAACATGGCTTATGACCAAGCAAGAGAGCATAGGAAGTTCCAACTTCAACAATTAGACGAACGTCGCATGGAAGCCTATGAAAACGCCAGGATCTACAAGAAGAAAGTAAAAACGTTCCACGACAAAAAAATCCTGAGGAAAGATCTCCATATTGGCCAAAAAGTGTTGCTATTCAATTCCAGATTAAAGCTCATAGCAGGTAAGCTTCGCTCCAGATGGGATGGACCTTTTGTTATTACTGACATATTTCCCCATGGTGCAGTGCAGCTAAGGGAAGAACAGACCAACCGCACCTTTCAGGTCAACGGGCACCAAGTCAAACCTTTCCTCGAAGGTCCAGCACCAATAGGAGAAAATACAGAGAGCGTCTCCTTGGCTGAACCGACTCCTCCTGATGAAACAGCCTAAGCCGACTCGGCCAACCTTTTCACATTGAGGACAATGTAGAAACCAAGTGTGGGGGGGGTTCTTTCCATTCATGAACTGATCATTCACGCCATATCTGCCCTTCTCTTCTCTAATTTTTCATTTCGCTTCATTTACTATTTTAACTCTCACTAGTATTTTTGCTGCTTAAGTTTGTGTTTAATAAAAGAGTCTCCACTGCCGAGTCCGCCACAGCCAGAATGGCCTCACCTTAGCAGAATTACGTGTCCACAAAGAAGAGAGGAAATTCCTTATTGAATTTGAGAGTCTGACGAGCCAGCGGAAGAAATCTCTTCATTTCCGAGCAAAAGCTACCTCTGCTTGAAGAGAGCCAAACCTCTGGGTCCCAAGCGGTAAGTGGCGGAAATAGGAAGAGGGAACCTCCAGAGTGAGAGACAGAATCAGCCAGTGTGAGAACTTGAGCCTTGCATCAGAGATGGCTTACACTCTGCCACCTCCCTTCTATCTGAGTGATCTTTACAAGCATGTTAATTGTGTGTGCTGAATTTTGCCTTAACTCTCTAGGTACAACTGTTTTACACATGCAGGAATGAAATGATCTAGGCCATATTTCTTATGAACCCAGAGCCAAATATGATCTAGGCCATATTTCTTGCAGCTCACTACAAGCCAAGGCCAGAAAAACCATTCTTACCTAACCCTCGAGAAGCCGAGGAGCCGTGGAATCGCCTTGGGAGTGAGCTAGAATCAAGTGTGGGGGAAGTCTAGGGAGCAGAATTCGGGCAAAAGCAGCTGAAGATTCAGAAGAAGAGAAAAAGGAGAGAAAATGGAATGAAAGAAACGAAAAGAAAGTACATAAAAACAGAAAACAGGCAGAAATGAGCTGAAATAAACAAAAACAGTAAGCTGCATGAGTAGAAGAAAGAAAGAATGTAAACGGAAAAATAAAAATCAAAGGAGACCACAGCAACCGGGATTGCCTCATATTGGTTACACTCACTCCCCATTGCTCCTCTCCTTCCCGTGGGTCTTGAAGCTAGTTTTCTTACATCTATTCGACCCATAACCTCAACCTCGCTACAAGCCAGAAAAGTCCTAGTGATCATAACTGTTGTGTTCCGCAGGTGTAAGAGGAGAGCTCTGTCAAGATATGGTAACACCAATCCCATGCAATGTTAAGTGTAAACACAGCCCAGACACTTGAGAGAAGCAAGAAAATTGAGCACATGAGTAAAAGTTCTATCACTCCGGGGGCACCCCTTCCCAATTGGAAGCCATGAAGGCCCCTGAGAACCAAAGGAAGTAGCTCCCTGATTGCATGAGCACTTTGAACCGGGATGAAGAGAGGCCGACTCTGTAGAGTCAGCTTAAGGAAATCAAACAGAGAAATTTCTCACTAAAGTCACCCTTAATCGAGTCATATGTTTTGCCTAGGAGTGTAAAAGGCTAAGTGTGAGGGTTTGATGGGTCATAAAATGCAGATCTTAAGTGGACCTAAGAAGGGTACCATTGAACAACTCACGATCTTAAAAGATGACTGTTAGCTAAAGATCCAGATTAATGGCCAAAACTTGAGTAAAACACAATCTGTGCTTAATCAAGGTTTTTAGCTAACTATCTCTTCATTGTAGGTTCAGCCAAACTCAACCCGCCATCAAAAGCCCAGGCCGAGATCCTCTCGGCCAGGCCGAGACTCAACCCATGCAAAGAGCCTAGTCAGGTAGATCTAGGTGGAACTCCACGTTAGCAATCAGAACCACCTTGGGTCCAACTCAGCCTCACGTCACTACCTGGAGTAGCTTGCAACGCAAGTCACATCAAGGGTAGAATAGGAATTGTACATTTAATTCTGTTAGCATCGTTAGTTGTGTCCACTCTTGTATAAATAGATAGAACTCTGAACGAATAGGGGCTTTTTGGCATTCAAACGTTTTCGCGCCCATTCATTTCAAATTACCCTCGTTTTCTTCTCCTCCGCTCACGGTGGTACACAGTGCTGTTAATGGCGTTTCTCTCGATTGAGGAAATGCAGGCTAAGAACTGAGAGGCCGAAGGTTATCAAAGGAGACCGATTGGAGCACCAACGTACTCTGGTGGACCTGAACCTTAGCGTCGTAGCTAGCTGAGGTGAACCATCACCGTCGTCCATGGCGAATGTCGTGGAGGATGGACTCATCGAATCCAGGCCCTGTGTTTGTATTTTGCTTTCAATATTATGAGCGTTTTCTGAATTCTGAACTCCATTGCATTCCTGAAGTTTAAGTTCAATTACTGTGTTGCGATTGCACCTAGTAACGAAACAATGTTAAACTAAGCCGATCGGAACTGGTTTAGCTAATTTAGTAGGTAATCACTTAATGATTGTTAATTGAGAATCTAAAATCAGCTTGAACTTAATCACTGCCAACTGATGAGGTGGCGATTGTGTAAATCCTCGGTATGGTAAGGGACGGACCTCTGGCGATTGCCATAAGAACACTGGAGGCTGATAAGGACTGTAATTGGAGTGATTGAACCAGAAAGAGCTTGATTATTGGAACTAAACATGAACACAGTAATAGCAATAGCATTAGGAGTAGCGTAATTTTATTTGACTATAGTTAACCTCTGTTTTGATTCCAATTGCATTCCAACCCCCCTTCTTTACTGCCTTTAAGTTTGAGACAGAGATAGTCCACCTCTGTAGCGTCTGTTTACACTCAACTGAGACCAAGCCGGATTATCTCTATTGGGATCATCTCAGCTCAGCCTCTACCGAGAGCAACTCGGCCATTGCCGAGATGAGTCGGTATTTTACACTTAGACTCGAATTTTGTTCGCATCACACTAAATCATAACTGAGCACACTGTGTCCTTGAGAAGCATGACCTAGGGTTAGCTATGCTATAGTTAGCATTAGTTATTTGATAAGCGCGTTGAAACGAATAAATACGCCAAACATCACTTAGGCAACATAGTTATTAGCTCAGATGGATAATGCTCATATGACTGGGCTCGCTCCCATTCGGGATATCGGAGACACCATGGTTGATAAGTTATGGCATCAACGAGAAATTTTATTCCTTTCTTTATTGGAGCTAGGAGAAAAATCAGCAAGATTAGAAGAGTCAGGAAAATACTGATATCAGAATGCACAAGTGTTATTAATAGGACTAAAAATCAAAAAGAAGAAAAAAAGATAACAGAATCAGAAAAATAGAAAGATAAGTGAATTAAAATAGCAAAGTATCAAAAGATGAATAAAATCAAAAAGAGAAGAATAGAAAAATCAAAATCAAAAATAGAATGTTACTAAAAAATTGGTGCATGAAAAGAAATAAAAAAATCAAATATAGAAATTGCAGGATCAAATATGTAGAAAAATCAAAATCAGTTATGCAGAGGAAGTTAGAGTCAGTTATGCAAATTAGGAAATAGAAAACAAGTAGCCATCAGAAAACAAAATGAATCATGTAGAAAAATTAGAGTTAGTGTTATGGCTAAAGGAACAGAAAGTTAGTAATTATCAAAATGCATGTCAAAATACAATAAGGAAAATGATTATTGTGCTACAACTATTTTTTTTTTCTGGTAGTGAAATTCATGCAAAAACTAACACATACTCAGCATGCTATTTTATTATGGGATCCAAATCAAAATAGATAGACCTTAAAAATGACTCTATGACTCGACTGACACAGCAAACTACAGACTCGGGATTCTATTATTACTAAAGTTTAGCACACAAAGACACAAAAGAACTTGTGTCCTCAACAACAACACCAATTTGATAAGAGTATTTTTAGTCATATTTTGTTTATCAAATAAACTAAAGCTAACTATAGCATAGTAGACCCTAGGTCGAATTCTCTCAAGGACATAGTTTGCTCAATTGTGATTTTATGTGAAAACCGAAGTAAAACTGATACTCTCTAGTGTGGAGTGTCGACTCGCTCTCGGTAGAGACTGATCTGATATAGACTGGGCAAAGCCTTATCCAACACGGTGTCAGCTAAGTACTACAGACGCTATAGAGTGGGATTGACTTTGTCTCAAACTGAAAAGCACGAAATAGGGGGATTTGGAGTACGAGTAAGGTAAAATGCAATTAAGCTAAAATGCGAATGCAGCTAAACTAACTACTCTACTACTACTACTACTACTACTATGTTCATGTTTTAGTCCAATAATCAAGTCCTTCTGGTTCATTCACTCGGTCCACAGTCCTCATCAACCTTTAATATTCTTATGACGATCGCCAAACATTCGTCCATTGCCATTCCGAGGATTTACACAATCGCCATCTCATGAGTTGGCAGGGATAAAGTCCAGAGTTGATTTTAGGTTCTCAATTAGGTTTTCTAGTTGATTACCTATTTATTAGTTAAACCAGTTCCGATTGGCTTAGCTTACCATTGTTCTCATTGATTCGTGCAATCGTGATGCCACAAGAGAATTAGATTTAAGAATGCAACAGAGATCAGAAATTAGAAAATACTTATATTATTGGAAACAAATACAAACACATGGCCTAGATTCGGTGATTCCATCTTCCACGACGATTGCCATGGTCGACGGTGATGGTTCACCTCCACTAGCTAGGACGCTGACGATCAGGTCCACCATAGTGCGTTGGTAATACAATCGCTCCCCTCTAGCATCCTTCGGCCTCTCAATTCATATCCTGCACTTCCTCAATCGAGAGAAGCACCAATGATAGCACCATGCACCACCGTAAGCGTAGAAGATGAGAGCGAGAGGATGGAAACAATAAGAGTGGAAAAATATGAATTCCAAGGGCAACAAAAAAGTGCATAACTCCTTCTATATATACATGAAATGTGACTTGCTACTTCTAACGATTCCTAACAGAATTACAACTAAATTGCCTATTCAACCTTTTTGTAACTTGCGCTGCAAGCTTCTCCAGGAGTGACATGGCAGTTGAGCTGGAGTTGAGGGGGATACACCTTTAGGCCACTCTGATGAGTCACAAGTTATACATCTTTTATGGACCTAAGAAGGATGTCACAAGACTATCTTGTGCTTAAGAATGAGGTGTTAGCTGAGATTTATATCATGGACCTAAAAATAGAGAAAATACAAATATGTACTAATTCGAGGATCTTAGCTAACTCTTTTTTTCTTGCAAGATCAATTGAGATTTTCTCGGGTCCATCACAAGAAGACTTGGCCAAGATGAAGTCATCTCGGCCAAGACCGACTCCATTTCGGCCAAACCAGATCAGGCCAGTCTTCACGGCCCAGCACCCCAAGTAGGTGCAGTCTAATAAGGAGCAGCCCAAAGACGCTATCCATGTTAGCTATCCAGCTCAAGACCATTTCAGCGCCAACCTAACTACCACATCACTTCTAGAGTAGCTTACAATGCAAGATATGCAAGGATAGGATTGGCAAGTCACAGCTTGTGTATATATAGGAGGAGCTGTGCACTTTTTAGGTGTCTTTGAATTCACTCTCAAAAACACTCCCATTATATCCATTTCTTCGCTCTTGTTCTCTCCGTTTATGGTGGTGCACAGTGCTACGTTGGTGTTTCTCTCGATCGAGGAAATGCAGGTCTGAGAATGGGAAGCCAAAGTTTGTCAGAGGGGACTGATTGGGGTTTCCAACACACTCTGGTGAATCTGATCCTTAGTGCTCAGTCTATTGGAGGTGAACCATCACCATCAACCATAGCGATCATCGTGGAAGATGGATCCACTTGAATTCAGACCACTGTGTTTGTACTCTACTTTTTGTTAATCAATTTCATTATGCATTTCTTATTTCCATTCCCTTCCTCTCCTTTAATTCATGATTTAATCCGCGATTGAAATTGAATTGTGAACAATGTTAAGCTAAGTCGATCGGAACTGGTTTAACTAATTCAGTAGGTAATCATTTGATGATTGTTAATCGAGAACCTAAAATCAGCTCTAAACTTAATCCTTGCCAACTGATGAGGTAGCGATTGTGTAATTCCTTGGTGTGGCAATGGACGAACCTTTAGCGATTGCCATAAGACTTCCCAAGGTTGATATGGACTGAGAACTAGAGTGCGGAATTTGGACTAGACTTGGACTAATAGGACTGAACATGAACACAGTTATGTCGTAATAATAATAATAGTGAAACCAGTAGCGTTAGTGTATGTTTACTGCATTCATAGTTTAGTTTATTTCCTGCCTTACCTGCATTCCAATCCCTACTGTTTACTGCTTTTCAGTTCGAGATAGAGATAGTCCATCTCTGTAGTGTTTGTTTGCACTCAGCCGAAACCAAGTCGAATAGGTCTCTATAGAGATCATACCGGCTTAGTCTCTGCCGAGAGCGACTCGGCCAGTGGCCGAGATAGGTTAGCATTCTACACCTAAGATTCTACATCATTTCACTTCACACTGAGTCATAATTGAACACACTATGTCCTTGAGAAAAATCGACCTAGGCTTGACTATACTATAGTTAGCTTTAGTTATTTGATGCCCGTTATGATGACTAAAATAGAGCTCATTAGATTGGCGCCGTTAGTTATTCTCTCTGGATGGAACAATGAAAGATTGGTTGTACCTTCAACTAGTACTTTTCAACACTTGGGGAGACATGAAATGCACATTCTTGGAAAAATTCTTTCCGGCATCCCAAACTGCATCCATTAGAAAGGAGATATGTGGGATATGGCAGTATACAGGAGAGACTTTGCATGAGTACTGGGAAAGGTTCAACAAACTTTGTGCCACCTGTCCACACCATCAGATCAGCGAACAGTTGTTGATCTAGTATTTCGATGAAGGACTATCAATGATGGACAGAAGCATGATAGACACAGCCAGTGGAGGAGCCTTGATGGATAAAACGCCAACAGCAGCAAGGCATCTGATCTCTAATATGGCAAGCAACACACAACAGTTTAGGATCAGAGGACCAAGTCAAACTCGAATGGTGAATGAAATCGGTGCAGCTTCCAACCAGAGACTAGAGAATCAGCTAACCGAATTGACATCATTGGTGAGACAACTTGCAGTCGGACAACACCAACCAGCCCTGGCAGCAAAGGTATGTGGCATATGTACTTTCGTGGAGCACCCCACTGATATGTGCCCCACTCTTCAAGAAATCGAGTCAGACCAACCAGAGAACATTGGAGCCATAGGAGGATTTTAGTACGGGAAACAGTCATATCAGAACCGGACATTTGGTAGCTAGCAACATGGCAAATAGCCATTTCGAACAGGACCGAATCAAGGGGCCATATGCTGCTTAACAATTTGGATCCATACCGAATACCTATCAGAGGAAAGCAGGTTATCAACAGCCGACTCCGCAATATCAAGCACCTCCTTTCCAACAGCAATTGCAACAGCAACAATAGAGAGTCCTTACCCAAGGCAACTCTCCATCTCTAGAAGACCTAATGAAGCAGCTTGCAACCAGCAACCTGGAATTCTAGCAATCTGTGAGCTCCAGCAATATACAGTTCTAGCAGAACATGACCGCCACCATCCAAGACCTCAAAATGCAGATTGGGGAGTTAGCTAATACTGTGAGTCAATTATAGTCGGCAGGATCCAACAACCTCCCCTCTCAAACCATTCCAAAGCTGAGAGGAAATGCCAGTGTAGTCACTCTTCGAAGTGGAAAAGAATTACCTCAACCTACACTGCAGCAGTTGACAAGATCATCTGAATCCGACGCTGAGCCAAATGCCTACTTGCAGTCTCGGCCAGCGACAATTGTCCCATTTCCATTTCCATCTCGGACCACCTCGGCAAGAAAGCCAAAGTCAGATGAAGAATTGTTGAAGATGTTCCGAAAGGTGGATATCAATATTCCACTCCTCGACGCTATTAAACAGGTCCCTAAGTACACAAAATTCCTCAAGGAATTGTGCGTATACAAAAGGAGAAAGATAAAGGGGAGCAAGGAAATTGGAGGTGTGCTGTCGGCCCTAACAAGAAATGAAGAAATCATTGCAGGTGCTCCAACCTTGCCAAAGAAATGCAGAGACCCTGGAATCTTTTCTGTCCCATGCACCATCGGCGAATGCACCTTTGCCGATGCCATGTTGGACTTGGAAGCCTCGATCAATCTCATGCCCGCATCAATCTACAGGTCGCTGAATTTTGGTAACTTAGAACCCACAAGGATGACTATTCAACTCGCAAACAGGAGCATTGTCCAACCCTTGGGAGTTCTCGAGGATGTTCTCGTCCAAGTCAACAAACTAATATTTCCAATTGATTTTTATGTGCTAGACATTGAGGATGAGACGTCTGGGAAGGAATCCACCCTAATTTTGGGAAGACCTTTCTTGATGACAGCCAGAACAAAGATTGATATGCATGCCGGGATGCTCTCGATGGAATTCGGTGACACTCTGGTGCAATTCAACATTTTAGAAGCAATGAAGCACCCCATTGAAGACCACTCCTTCTTTGGCATCAATTTACTTGATGATATAGTTGAAGAATACCTTCAGCTAAACAGCAGCAATGAAGACATTGAGAAGTTTGCTGGAGGCACTAATGAGATCAGTTGCCTAAGGGTTGCAAATGAAGAGGCCGACCATAAGGAAGTACAAGACCTTCCCAACTCTGAGGACGACCATAGCAATATTGCTGACTTGGACTTTGAAGTTGAATTTTCTGAATTGCTTGACCAAGTCTACAACCAAGAACACTCAAAGTGTACAAAGGATGCAACAGTCACAGTCACCAAAACTAAAGAGTCCCCCCTTGCACAATTGGCGACCATTTTCACCACCAAGATCAAGTCGGTCTTAGAAGGCCGATTCGAGGATGAGATAAAAGTCAACTCGGCTAATAAGTCAAATATCAAGGCCGATATGCTTGTCGAGACCATCTCAACCAGTAAAAACCAAACTCAGGCTGGAGTAGAGATCAAAGTTCCAGTCAGACCCGACTCTGAAGCAACATAAGAAGCCAATGCCGACTTCAATCAAATAAGAACCAAAGTCACCAAGTCGAGCCGGCTGAAGTAGCCAAAGGCCGAAATCATCTCGGCACACCTGGTGCCGAGTCAAAATCAAGTCGGCCAGTCGGATCCAAGCCCAGTAACTAAAAAATCTCCATTACTACCACCACCCAGGGAACTGAAACCATTGTCGAGCTAGTTGAAGTATGCCTACTTGGACAAGGAACAGCAACTCCCAGTTATCATTGCCAACAATCTCCACCAGGAGCAAGTAGATACGTTGTTGGAGGTCCTCAAGCAACATAAGAAGGCAATAGGGTGGAAGCTAGCAAACCTTACTGGCATAAACCCCTCCATTTGTATGCATAGAATCTTGATGGAGGAGGAAGTCAAGCTCATAAGGCAACAACAAAGAAGACTGAATCCAACACTCTTGGAAGTGGTTAAAAAGGAAGTCAACAAACTCCTTGCTATAGGGATCATCTACCCTATTTCGGATAGCCAATGGGTGAGCCCTGTGCAAGTGGTGCCAAAGAAGTCTGGGATGACTGTTATGAAAAACCAGCAAGATGAGCTAGTACCAACAAGGATTCAGAATAGTTGGCGAGTCTGCATTGACTACAGATGTTTAAACCAAACAACTCGTAAGGATCACTTTCCTTTGCCTTTTGAGACCAAATGCTCGAAAAACTAGCAAGGAAATCCCATTACTGCTTTCTAGACGGATTCTCTAGCTACATGCAAATTCATATTACACCTAAAGACCAGTATAAAACGACCTTCACTTGCCCATTTGGTACCTTTGCGTACACCTGCATGACATTTGGCCTATGCAATGCACATAGTACATTCCAACACTACATGACAAGTATTTTCTTGAACTTGCTGCAGGAGTGCATGGAGGTTTTTATGGATGACTTCACGATGTACGCTGACTCATTTGAAGCATGCCTGAGTAATCTATCTAAAGTGTTAAAGAGGTGTATGGACACGAATCTTGCTCAATTTTGAAAAATGTCATTTCATGGTGACCGAGGGAATAGTGTTGGGACATCTGGTCTCTAACAAAGATAATTGTGTTCTTTGACCAGGCTGCCTTGAGATATTTGTTGAAGAAGCCTGATGCTAAGCCAAGACTGATCAGGTGGATGCTTCTTCTCCAAGAATTCAACTTGGATATCAAAGGTAAGAAAGGTGCTTTGAATTTTGTGGCAGATCACCTGAGCAGGATTGAAAGAGAAAGCGGACCAATGGCCATCCGAGACGAATTCCCTGATGAACAGTTGCTACACATTAAAGCATCCACACCATGGTTTGCCGACATCTACAACTACGTGGCAACATCTCATTTTCCACCAGAGGCATCTCGGGCCCATAAGGATAAAATCCGAAGCGATGCCAAGTACTACATTTGGGATGATCACTACCTTTGGAGATTGTGCAGTGACAAGGTCATCCGTAGGTGCATTCCTGATGTTGAGATCAATTCGGTCCTCTAGTTCTGCCACTAAGCACCTAGAGGCGACCATTATGGATTAATTCGAACTACCAGGAAAGTGTTAGACTATGGCCATTACTGGCCAACTATCTTTAGAGATACGCATAAATTCGTCTCCACCTGCGAAAAGTGCCAAAAGGTAGGATTGGCCATGAACCGAAGGCATGAAATGCCCTAGCAACCTCTCTAGTTATGTGAAATTTTCGATGTCTAGGGAATAGATTTCATGGGGCCATTCCTAGTCTCCAATGGTTACTCATACATTCTGCTAGTCGTAGATTATGTATCAAGATGGGTAGAGGCCATTGCCACCAGAACCAATGACGCAAGGGTGGTTGTGGACTTCCTAAAGTCCAATATTTTCTGTAGGTTTGGTGTGCCAAAAGCGCTCATAAGTAACCAAGGTAGTCACTTCTGTAACAGAGCCACGGCCTCTCTTATTCAAAAATATGGGGTAGCACACAGAATTTCTACAGCTTACCACCCCCAGACAAATGGCCAAGCATAAGTCTTTAACAGCGAAATCAAGAAAACGCTACAAAAGATGACCAACCCCAGCAGGAAAGACTGGATCCGTCTCCTTGAGGACGCTCTTTGGGCACATAGAACCGCATACCGAACGCCGCTAGGGATGTCTCCCTACCAGATCGTCTTCGGTAAGACCTCTCACCTTCCTATTGAACTTGAGCACAAAGCTTTCTGGGCTGTCAAGCAGTGCAATTTGGCCTACGACCAAGGAGGAGAGCAATGGAATTTACAACTACAAGAACTTGACGATCTCCGCTTGGAAGCATACGAAAATTCCAGGATATACAAGCAAAAAGTCAAGAAATTTCATGATCTAAAGATCCTGAGGAAAGATATTTATGTTGGCCAAAAAGTCTTGCTGTTCAATTCAAGACTCAAGCTCATAACAGGTAAGCTTTGTACCAGATGGGATGAACCTTTTGTCATCACTAACATATTTCCCAATGGTGTAGTACAATTGCAAGATGAACATAGCAGCAGCACGTTCCAGGTCAATGCGCATCAAGTCAAGCCATTCCACGAAGGTCGAACACCAATTACTCATGACATGGAGATCATCTCGTTGATGGAACCAACTCCACCAGATGGAACTACCTTAGCCGACCCTGCCTCGCATTGAGGACAATGTAGATTTTAAGTGTGGGAGGGATACTGTTGTAGTTATGTGAACATCATGTTTTTATTCCCGAACTCTTTTGTTTTGTTTTCTTTTGACCCGGTTTTGACCTTTTGTCGAATTTTTCATCTGTTTTCAGTAAAAGCTGTCCAAGCCAAATCCATTCCAGCTCTGTGCCATCTTGGCCGGGTCTGGAGTGACTTTGGCCTGGTAGGATTTCAATTCTGTCATTTTGTTTATGATAATTTTCCTCCTAAGCAGAATTCCAAATTGGATTGTCGAAAAAAAATGTTTTGAAAAGAAATTCGAATTGACTTCTGGAAGTTTGAAAAAGACAAGAGAAAGTAATTCTACAACTATGGCAAGAGATTTCTCTAGCCTAAAGGGAATGAAACTTTTGTGCTCTAGACAGTGATTGATTGAGAAACTGAAAAGGAAAACCTGTTGTGACAAAGCAAAATAACCCGTGTGAGATTTGGAGCCTTCGTAAATATTCATGGCCTACATCTTGCCATTCTCCTTGTTCTTGTGTGATTTTTGCATTCATGATTAACTGTGTATTCGTCATTTTGCCATTAACTCTCTAGATACAGTTGTTCTCACATGTAGGAATGACATGATCTAGGCTATATTTCTTAGGAGCCCCGAGCCAATTAAAGCCTACCTGAAGGAAGTTGTCTCCCTTGTTTACCCCCATTGAGTCGCATAACCGTTCTTTCTTACAGCTCATTACAAGCCAAAGTCGGAAAACCATGAACCAACCTCACCCTGAGGAAGTAGAGGAGCTTTGGAATCGTTTTGGGAGTAAGTCATTATCAAGTGTGGGAGAGTCTCCAGGAAGCAGAATCTATTCAGCATCCTCTAAAGGCTCAAAAAATGCAAAGGAAGAAAAGAAGCGAGTAAAGGAAAGAAAAAGAAAATGTGGAAGCAGCAGCTGAAAAATCTAAGCTGAATCAAACAAAGAAAGAAAATAGCAGCTTGTATGAATATCAAATAAATAAATAAATAAATAAAATAAATATATGTACATATATATATGTATAATAAGAAAAAGAAAAGAAGTGAGCTGGCAACAACAAAGGAGGAAATGATAGCATCCTGGGTTATCCCTCATGCTGATGAAGCTTACTCTCCATTGCTCCTCTCTTCCCCATGGGTCCTAAAGTCAGTTTCTATATTTTATCCTACCTGTGATCCCAGCCTCGCTACAAGCTGAAAAAGAAGTCCTAGTGATCATAACTGCGTGTGTTTTTACAGGTGTAAGAAGAGAGATTTGTGAAAGTATGGTAATATCAGTTCCATGAATGTTGAGTGTAAATACAAACCCAAACACGTGAGAAGTGAGGGAGTTATTTGCCTAAATGAGAGCTCTATCACTCTTCGTTACCTTCTCCTGTTTGTAGGTCATGAATTTGCCTTGAGCATGGAAGAAGTAATTTTCATATAGTTTGAGTATCTCGATCCCAGGGTGCCGACTCTGTCTCGGTTAAACTTAAGAAAGCCAATTGAAAAATTCTTTTCTTTCTTTAAAAATCTCCCTTGTGTATTTTCACTTCACTATAAATCTCCCTTGTGCATTCTACACCTAAGATTGTACGTCATTTCACTTCACCCTGAGTCATAATTGAACACACTATGTTCTTGAGAAAAATCAACCTAGGCTTGACTATACTATAGTTAGCTTTAGTTATTTGATGCCCATTAAGACAACTAAAATAGAGCACATCACATTCCTCATTGGGTTGTTAGGCCGATAAGCCTGGCCTGGCCAAGATGGAGTCGATCTGGTCGGGACGACTTCATCGTAGTTGAGTCTTCTTATGATGGGCCGAGATCGTCTCGGTTGGACCTCTTATGATGGGCTGAGATCATCTCGGTTGAACTTGCAAGAAAAGAAGAACAAGTCTTTTATTAGCTAAGATCCTCGAATTAGCAAAGACTGAAGTTGACTCCTAAAGGACGCTCTTTGTGTGCATAGAACTGCATACTGAACTCCGTTAAGGATGTCTCCCTACCGGATTGTCTTCGGTAAAGCTTTCCATCTCCCAGTGGAGCAGGAACACAAAGCTTACTAGGATGTCAAACAATGCAACCTGGCCTATGACCAAGCTGGACAGTAGAGGAAGTTCCAATTGCAAGAACTAGATGAACTCCACTTGGAAGCCTATGCGAATTCTAGGATCTACAAGCAAAATGTTAAGGAATTCCATTATTAGCAGATCTTGAGAAAAGAATTTCGAGTTGGCCAGAAAGTACTCCTGTTCAATTCACGCCTCAAGCTCATTGCAGGTAAGCTTCGTTCTGGATGGGATGGACCTTTTGTTATCACTAATATTATTCCTTATGGTGTAGTTGAATTAAAGGATGAACATACCAACAGCACCTTCCAAGTCAATGGACATCAGATCAAATTATTCCATGAAGGCCCAACACCAACTGCAAGCGACTTGGAGACCATTTCATTGATGGAACCAACCCTGCCAGATGGCACACACTGAGCCAACTTCACTAATCCCTCTTTAGTCATAACAGGCATTAAGGGCAATGTAGAATTTCTCCCAACAGAATTCTGATATCGGATTGTTGAGAAAATATTTTGGAAAAGGAATTTGAATTGATTTCTAGAAGTTTGGATAGTATAGTAGGAAGCAATTTAGAAACTGTGGAAGTAGATTTTTCAAGCTTGATATGGAATGAAATTTTTATGTCTCTAGGCAGTGAATGATTGAAAATTGAAAAAAAGGAACCCGTTGTGATAGAGCAATTGACTGTGTGAGAATTTTGAGCCTATGCACATATTTGATGGCTTTAAATCTTGTCATTCTCTCTTTTCTTGTGTGATTTTTGCATCCATGTTAGTTGTGCACTCTAGATTTTGCCTTGACTCTCTCGATATATCTGGTTTCACATGTAGGAATGACATGATCTAGGCCATGATTCTTATGAACCCCAAACCAAATGGGCCTACTTTGAAAGTTTTATCCCTAGTCCACCTTCTTTAAGCCTGCATGTCCATTCTTTGCTGACAGCTCATTACAAACCAAAATCGAAAATACCATGATTAACCCTTAACCTTAGAGAGCAGAGGAGCTTTGGAATTGTTTTGGGAGTAAGTCATAATCAAGTTTGGGGGAAGCACGAGGGAGCGAAGCAAGCATAGTGACACGAAGGGGTTGAAAAAGGAAAAAGAAAAGAAAGAAGTGCCAGGGAACAAAAGAAAAAAAATGAAATGAAAAAGTAGCCAAAAGTCGAAAACTATAAAAACTCAAAACGACCTGTAGCACAACAATAAAAAGAAGGAAAGAAAAAGATGAGAAAGGAAAGAACATAAGTGAGCAAGGAAGGTTTTTAGAATAAAGAAAAATATAATAGTATCCTGAGTTGTCCCTCATACTAATGAAGCTTACTCGCCATTGCTCCTCTCTTCCCTTTGCTTACTAAACTCAGTTTCCTTCTTATATCCTACTAATGAGTCGTATTTTAAACACCTCACAAAGGCTTCAAATGGGTGTTGTTAAGAATATTTAATGATTAAAAGTCTTGTCTTAATCGAGATTTGAATTATGGGCCTAAAAATAGGAGAAATACAAATCTGTGCTAAAATGAGGTTTCTTAACTAACAAAAGGTTAAGACTTGTTTTGCAGGACCAATAGGACCATCTCGGCCCAAGCCGGGAACATCCCAGCTAGTCCAGCGCTCCCGGTCAAGCCGACATCAGTGACGGAAATCTCGCCTAAAATCACTCCAACAACAATGCAGATATGATTTGTCAAGATTAAGGAATCTGCAACGAAGATATGATTTTTCAAGATTAAGCAATTTGTAATGCTGATATAATTTGCTAAGATTAAGGAATCTGTAATGCAGATATGATTTGCTAAGATCAAGGAATCTATAATTCGGGTAACTAGGAATGCAGATATGATTCTGCTAGAAATTAGGAAACTGGGAAACTCCTAATATTGAGGAGATTGTAATCTGTAATTCGAATTGGAATCTTTAGGATTTGAATTTCTATTATTAGGATTAGGTTTAGATTTATCCAGCTTGTATATAAATAAGCACACTAGACCACAGCTTCAAGTGTGGAATTTTCAGCAGAATCTAGAGCTAGCGTTGTCAACAATAGACCCTCCAATCTAGTACAGTAGTACACGAAGCTTTAATACAGTGTCTCTCTCGGTCGAGGAGGTACAGGACCAAGATTTGGGAAGCTGGAAGCCATCAGAGGTGATTGCTCGGTATAGCCGACACACTCTATTAGACGGAAACCTCAATGTTTGGCCACCATTGGTGCATCACTGTCGTTCTTCCATTGGCGGTTGTCGTGGAAGGGGGACTATCTGGAGACTCTGATTTCTCACCTTTGTATTTCGTTTGGTATATCAATAAATACAATTGGTTTGCAATTCTGAATTTTCTTATAATTCCTATGCTTTAATTCTACTCTTAACTTTATCGAGACACACTGTTAGGGGTAAATCACGTTAGATTAGGACCGGTTGGAACTAGTTTAACAATCTGATTAGGTAGAGAACCTAAAATCAACAAGTGCATACTCTTTGCCAACTGATGAGGTAGCGGTTGTGTAAATCCTCGGTATGGCAATGGACAAACGTTCGGTGGTCATCGTAAGAATCTAAGGTTGATTCGGAATATAATTCTAAGTAAGAATAGTAAACTGTCATGTTTTGATTCCCGAATTGATACAGTAGTTAGTATAGAGTAGTTTAACATAGTTTAGTTTACTTTCAGCAGTTAGTTCATTTTCTACACTTAAACACCCCCCCCCTTATTTACTGCTTTCTATAGTCTGAGACTGAGTCAATTTGACTCTGTTGCGTTTGTCTAAGCCGACCGACAGTAAGTCGACATTTCACAACAATTAGCGTTTTCTACAAAACTCTGATTACTACACTTAGTAAAATCTGAACACACTGTGTCCTTGAGAGAATCGACCTTGGTTAGCTATACTATACTTAGCTTTAGTTTTATTTGATGCACGTAAGATGACTAACAACCCGCTTATCACTTACCATTGACCTTGGCCTCATTACAAATCAAAAACAAGTCCTAGTGATCATAACTGAATATGTTTTTGCAGGTATAGAAGGAGAGGCCAGTCAAAGTATGGTAATACCAACTCATGTGGTGTTGAGTGTAAATACAAACCCAAACACTTGAGAGGCTGAGAGAATATTTGCGTAACTGGGAGCTCTATCACTTTTGGTCACTCTTTGATGTTTGCAAGTCATACATTTTCCTTAAATACAGAAGAATTCATTTTCAAGATTGCTTGAATGTCTGAGTCTTGGAGTAAAAGAATGATGACTCTATTTGTGTGAATTGAAGGAAATCAATTAAAATTCTTTCTCTGTTTTGAAAATCTCCCTTGCGTGTGAACTCTTACTTTTCCCAGGAGTGCAAAAGTGTAAGTGTGGGGGTATGATGAGTTGTATTTTATACACCTTACAGGACCCTAAGATGAGTGTTTTTGGGATCATTTGATGCTTAAGAATTGAGTATTAGCTAAGATTTATATTATGGACCAAGAAATAGGGAAAGTATAAATTTGTGCTAACTTGAGGATTTTAGCTAATAAAAGAATTTATTCATTTCTACAGGTTAAATTGATCTCAGCTCATCAAGAGTCTTGGCTAGGCTGAATTGGTCTCAACCAAGGAGAGTCCTTCTCAGCCAGCCCACTCCTTCTTGGCCGGCCAACTCAGCGGTTTAGCAACCCAATAAGGAGCGGCCCAATTGCATCATCCACATCAGTAATCCAGCATAGAGTCCATCTCAGCTGCTATGTCACTCTTGGAGAATCTGCCATGTCACTCTGAAGAATCTTTGCAAGGGTAGAATAGGCAATTCAGTTGTAATTCTGTTAGGGTTCGTTAGTAGCGCATTTAGCAAGGTTCAACTCGTGTATAGTAGGAGCTGAGCATGCTTGCGTGGGTGTGGTTGAATTTATATTTTCCATTTTTCATTGTTTTCATTCTCTCGCTCTTGCCTTCTACACTCAAGGTGGTGTACGATGCTCTAAATGGTGCTTCTCTCGATTGAGGAAGTACAGGTCAGAAACTAAGAAGCCGAAGATCATCAGAGGGGACTGCTTGGATTACCAACGTACTTTGGTCGATCTGATCCTCAGCGTTCTGGCTAACAGAGGTGAACCATTGCCGTTTGACCATGGCGATCATCGTGGAAGACGGATCCACTGAATTCACACCATGTGTTTGTATTTAGTTCTTAATAAAATAAGTGTTTTCTGATTATGATCTCTATTTGCATTCTCACACTTTAATTCACTATCTACGTTGCGATTGCACAAGGTGACGTGAACAATATTGAACTAAGCCAATTGGAACTGGTTTTAACTAATTCAATAGGTAATCAACTAGAGAACCTAATTGAGAACCTAAAATCAACTCTAAGCTTAATCTCTACCAACTGATAAGGTAGCAATTGTGTATATCCTCAGTATGGAAATGGACGAATGTTTGGCAATCATCATAAGAAAACCCAAGGTTGATACAGACTATGAACTAGAGTGAATGAACTAGAACGAACTTGATTATTGAGACTGAACATGAACACAGTAGTAGCAGTAGAGTAGCTTAGTTTAATTTCATTTATGTTCTTAGTTTACTTTCAGTCTTTTGTTACTTTCACTTCAAAACTCCCTATTTCCTGCATTTCAGCCTGAGACAGAGTCAATCCAACTCTATAGCATCTGTTTGCACTTAGGCGAGACCATGTCGGATAAGGCTCTACCTAGTCCATATCAGACCAATATGTGCCTAGAGCGAGTCGGCACCTTACACTTGAGAGTTCCAGTTTTACTTTAGTTTTCACATAAAATCACAATCGAGCACACTGTCTCCTGGAGAGAATTCGACCTAGGGTTGACTATACATAGTTAGCTTTAGTTTATTTGATACACGTTGAAACGACTAAAAACAAAGTTTATCAAATTGACACGTTGTCGGGGACACAAGTTCTTCTGTGTCTTTGTGTGCCAAACCTGAAACCGAATCCCGAGTCTATAGATTGCCATGTCAATCGAGTCATAGAGTTTAAAAGTCTGTCTATTTTAATTTGGATCCTGAATAATATAGCATGCTAAGCTGTATTAATTTTTGTGCCTTTACTTTTCTTTTTTTTTTTTTGCAATTGATATTCATTTCTGATAACTAGGTTTGCTTTTGTTTCTCTTTGCATCATTAACCATAACTTTTCTGCATAAAGTTTTATAATGCATGACTAAGAGTAGTTCTGACCCTTTGTATGAATTAGATCCTGAGATAGAATTAACTTTGCGTAGGTTAAGAAAAGCTAGGAATATAGTAGTGAGTAACAGTAGAAATTCTGATTCTATTTCTAGTTCTGAAAATAACAATTTTGCAAAGCCGGGACAGATGGACAATAATGATAGAACATTGAAGGAGTTGGCTACACCAGACGTGGTATATCAACCTTGGTGCATCCAGTATCCGCAATTGGAACCTGCTGAATCATATGAACTGAAATCTGGTCTTATACACTTGCTGCCCAAAGTTCATGGTCTTGTAGGAGAAGACCCCCACAAACATTTGAAAGAATTCCATGTGGTCTATTCCACAATGCAGCCGCAAGGGATACCAGAAGACTACATCAAAATGAAGGCATTCCCATTCTCCTTGGATGGAGCAGCGAAGGACTGGCTGTATCTTCAGCCTGTTCTCTTCAACACCTAGGGAGATATGAAATGCATATTCTTGGAAAACTTCTTTCTAGCATCCATAACTACGACTATCAAGAAGGAAATTTGTGGGATAAGGCAACAATCAGGAGAAACTTTGTACAAGTACTGGGAAAGATTCAACAAATTATGTGCCACCTGTCCACATCATCGGATCAGTGAACAATTGTTGATCTAGTATTTCTATGAAGGTCTGTCAATGATGGATAGAAGCATGATTGATGCTGCCAGTGGAGGAGCATTGATGGATAAAACACTAGCAGCAACATAACATTTGATCTCTAATATGGCGAGTAATACACAGCAGTTTGGGATAAGAGGACCTAGCCAATCCTAGATGGTGAATGAAATTGTTGTTGCTTTTAAACTACGGTTGGATAACCAACTATCCGAATTGACATCTCTGGTGAGGCAACTTGCTGTTGGGCAACACCAACCAAACATGGTAGCCAAAGTCTATGGCATATGTACTTCTATGGAGCACCCCACTTACTTATGCCCCACATTACAAGAAACTGAGTCGGACCAATCAGAGAATATTAGAGCCATAGGTGGATACCAGTATGGGAAGAAATCATATTAGAACCGACCACTTGATAATCAACAGTATGGAAGACAACCATTTCGGTCAAGACCGAATCAAGGGCCTTATGCAGCTCAAAGATTCGAACCTGCACCAAATGTGCCTCAAGGACTGATGAGTCACAATTTATACATCTTTTAGACACCTAAGAAGGAGGTTTGCAAGACTATTATGTGCTTAAGAATGGATTGTTAGCTAAGATTCATTCTATGGGTTTGAATACAGAGAAAATACAAATCTGTGTTAATTCAAATTTCTTAGCTAATAAAAGTGTCACTCCTTCTTCTGCAGGTCAAGCCGAGTTGACCAGGGTCAATAAAAGGAGTCTCAGCCGAGATGAAGTCATCCTGGCCAGTCCTACTCCATCTCGGCAGGACCAGAGTCGTCTCGGCAACCCACGCCTTGCAGCTCAACAGCCTAGTAGAGAGGCCCAATTGTATTGACCACATCAGCTATCCAGCTCGGAGGGCATCTCAACGTCAGCTAAAATGCCATGTCACTCCTAGGAAATCTGCCAGGTCACGTTAGAAGATCTGCATAAGGGTAGAATAGGATCTTCACAATGTAATTCTGTTAGGATTCGATTAGCATATCACATCTCATGTATATACAGGAAGAGCTATGCACTTTTTACACGTTCTGTCTTTGAATTCACTCTAATTCCATACTCACTGTACCTATTTTTCTCGCTCTCGCTCTCTCCGTTTTCACGGTGGTGCACGGTGCTCATTGGCGTTTCTCTCGATTGAGGAAGTGCAGGTCTGAGACTGGGAAGCCAAAGTCTGTCGGAGGGGACCGATCAGACTATTGAAGCACTCTAGTGGAGTTGATCCTCAGCGTTCAGGCTAATGGAGGTGAACCACCACCATCAACCATGGCGATCGTCGTGGAAGATGGATTCATCTGAATTCAGAACCATTGTATTTGTATTCCATTTGTGTTAATCAATTTCATTCTACAACTCTTGTCTCCATTTTCTTCCTCTACTTTAATTCATGATTTGATCTGCGATTGCAATTTAATTGTGAACAATGTTAAGCTAAGCCGACTGGAACTGGTTTGACTAATATAGTAAGTAATCATTTGGCGATTGTTAACTGAGAACCTAAAATTAGCTCTGAACTTAATCCCTGCCAGCTGATGAGGTAGCGATTGCATAAATCCTCGGTAAGGCAATGGACGAACCTTTGGCGATTGCCATAAGACTTCCCAAGGCTGATATGGATTGAGAACTGGAGTGTGCAGCCTGGACTAAACTTGGATTAATGGGACTGAATATGAGCACAGTTAAATAATAATAATAATAGATAATTAGTAACAGTAGTATATGTTTATCGCATTTATAGTCTTAGTCCATTTACAGCATTACTTGCATTTCCACCCCGTTTACTGCTTTTTAGTCAGAGACAAAGATAGTCCATCTCTGTAGCGTCTGTCTGCGCTCAGCCGAGACCAAGCCGAATTATCTCTACCGGGATCATCTTGGCTCAGCCTCTGCCGAGAGCTACTCGGCCAGTTCCCAGGAGAGTCAGCACTTTACATCTCAGAATCTATGTCACTTCACTTAACACCAATTCACAACTGAACACACTGTGTCCTTGAGAAGAATGACCTAGGGTTAGCTATACTATAGTTAGCTTTAGTTATTTGATAAGCGCGTAAAACGACTAGAAAAATACGTATCATCAAATTGGCACCGTTGTCGGGGATACAAGTTCTTTTGTGTATTTGTGTGCCAAGCTAAGTGAGATCGAATCCCGAGTCTGTAAAGTGTGTCTGTCAAGTCAGTCTTGAGTCTTTTGAACTTATCTATGTCTGTCTGTTTTGTTTATCGATCCTAAATAAAAAGCATGTTGACTATTATTTGTTTCTGTTTTGCATTCGTGCTAGTTTAATTGTATTCTTTCCGTATGCCATTCTGTAGTTCCATTGATTAGTTAACTGATAGCTGTAGTTTCCAATTCCGCATTTACTATTTCAAGTACTATTTCTAATTTTGATTTTTCTGCATAATATGTACAATGCATGACTAGGAGTAGTACTGACCCCTTGTATGTTTTTGACCCAGAAATAGAATTAACTTTACGTAGATTACGCAAAATTAGAAACGCTGCAGTAAATACTAGTATCAATATAGATCCTGTAGCTGACTCTAACCAGTTTTACACTAACAATTTTGTTCCTAGTTCTGACGTTTTTGCAGAATCAGGACGAATGGAGAATAATGATAGGACGCTGAAGGAATTAGCCACTCCAGACGTGGTGTATCAACCTTGGTGCATCCAATACCCACAATTGGAGCCAACTCAAACATATGAGTTAAAATCTGGTCTTATACACCTGTTGCCTAAGTTTCATGGTCATGTAGGAGAAGACCCCCACAAGCATTTAAAAGAATTCCATGTGGTCTGTTCTATAATGAGGCCACAAGGGATATCGGAAGACTACATCAAAATTAAGGCATTTCCATTCTCCCTGGATGGAGCAGCGAAGGATTGGCTGTATCTTCAGCCAGTACTTTTCAATACCTGGGGAGACATGAAGCGAACCTTCCTAGAGAAGTTCTTTCTGGCATCCCGCACTACGTCCATTAGAAAAGAAATATGTGGGATAAGGCAGCATACAGGAGAAACACTGCACGAGTACTGGGAGAGGTTCAACAAACTCTGTGCCACTTGTCCACATCATCATATCAGCGAACAGTTGCTGATCCAGTATTTTTATGAAGGATTATCGCTGATGGATAGAAGTATGATAGACGCAGCCAATGGCGGAGATCTAATGGACAAAACACCAGCAGCAGCACGACATCTGATTTCCAATATGGCAAGCAATACACAGCAGTTTGGGATCAGAGGCCCAAATCAACCATGGATGGTAAATGAAATCGGTGCAGCTTCCAATCAGAGGTTGGAGAATCAGCTGACTGAGTTAACATCATTGGTGAGACAACTAGCTGTCGGGCAACAGCAACCAGCCATGGCAGCAAAAGTATGTGGCATATGTACTTCCGTGGAGCACTCCACTGATATGTGCCCCACTCTCCAAGAAACCGAGTCGGACCAGCCAGAAAATGTTGGAGCCATAGGTGGATTTCAGTACGGGAAGCAGCCATATCAGAATCGGCCATTTGATAACCAGCAATAGGGAAGACAGCCATTTTGGCCAGGACCGAATCAAGGGCCATATGCAACCCAACAATTCAGATCCACGCTGAACACCTATCAGAGGCAGGCAGGTTATCAATAGCCGACTCTGCAATACCAAGTACCACCTTTCCAGCAGCAACAACAACAACAGAGAATGCCTACTCCAGGCAACTCTCCATCTCTGGAAGACCTGATGAAGCAGCTTGCAACCAGCAACCTGGAGTTCCAACAATCTGTGAGCTCCAGCAATTTACAGTTCCAGCAGAACATGACCGCCACCATCCAGGACCTCAAAATGCATATTGGACAGCTAGCTAACACTGTAAGCCAATTACAGTCAGCAGGATCTAGCAACCTTCCCTCTCAAACCATTCCAAATCCGAGAGGTAACGCCAGTGTAGTCACTCTTCGAAGTGGAAAAGAACTACCTCAACCTACATTGGAGCAGGTGCCGAGATCAAAAGAAGTCGACTCCGAGTCAAATGTCGACTTACAGCCTCGGCCAGAAACAACTGTCCCATTGCCATTTCCATCTCGGACCACTTCGGCAAGGAAGCCAGAGTCGGATGAAGAATTGTTGAAGATGTTTCGCAAGTTGGAAATCAATATTCCACTCTTGATGCTATTAAACAGGTCCCTAAGTTCACAAAATTCCTCAAGGAATTATGTATACATAAAAGGAGAAAAATAAAGGGGAGCAAGGAAACTGGAGGTGTGGTGTCGGCTCTGACACATGCACCATCGGCGAATGCACTTTTGCCAATGCCATGTTGGACCTGGGAGCCTCAATTAATGTCATGCCCACGTCAATCTACAGGTCCCTGAATTTTGGTGACTTGGAACCCACAGGGATGACCATTCAGTTGGCAAACAGGAGTATTGTCCAGCCCTTGGGAGTTCTCGAGGATGTTCTCGTCCAAGTCAATGAACTAATATTTCCAGCTGATTTTTACATGCTAGACATGGAGGACGAAACATCCAGGAAGGAATCCACCTTAATTCTGGGAAGACCTTTCTTGATGACAGCCAAAACAAAGATTGATGTGTATGCAGGGACGCTCTCCATGGAATTCGGTGACGCCTTGGTGCAATTCAATATTTTCGAAGCTATGAAGCACCCAACCAAAGACCACTCTCTCTTTGGCATTGATATACTTGATGAACTAGTTGAAGAATATCTTCAACTAAATGGCTGTGGTGAAAGCATTGAGGAGTCTACTAAGAATGATGATGAAAGCAGCTACCCAGGAGTTACAGATGAAGAGGCCGACTATGAAGAAGTACAAGACCTCCCCAACTTTGAGGACAATCATAGTGATGTTGCTGACTTGGCCTTTGAAGTGGAACTGTCCGAATTGTTAGACCAAGTCTGCAGCACAGAACACTCAGAGTATACAAATGATGCAGAAAACAAAGTCGCTGAAGCTGAAAAGTCCTCCATTGCCACTTAGCGACAATTTTCACGGCCAAGAATGAGTCGGCCAGAGGAGGCCGAGTCAAGGAAGAAATGAAAGTCAACTCAGCCAAAGAGGCAAACAGCAAGGCCGACACGTTTGCCGAGACTGACTCGGTAACTACAGACCAGACACAGGCTAATGTAGAATTCATTGTTCCATCCGGATCCGACTCTGAAGGAGCATTAGAAGCCAAGGCCGACTCCATTTTGACCATAACTGAATCCATGAAGTTGAGCTGGCCGAAGCAGACAGAGGCCGAAATCATGTCGGCACACCCGGTGCCTAATCAAGATCAAGTCGGCCAGTTGGATCCACCCTCAAAAACTAAAAAATCTCCATTACCGTTACCACCCATAGAATTAAAAGTATTGCCGAGTCACTTGAAATATGCCTACCTGGACAAGGACCAACAACTCCCGGTCATTATTGCTAGCACTCTTGACCAAGAACAAGAAGACAAGTTGTTGGAGGTTCTCAGGCAACATAAGAAGGCAATAGAGTGGAAGCTAGCAGACCTTCTTGGCATAAACCTCTCCATTTGCATGCACAGAATATTAATGGAGGAGGAAACCAAGCCCATAAGGCAGACGCAAAGAAGACTGAATCCGACACTCCTGGACGTGGTTAAAAAAGAAGTCACAAAGCTCCTTGCTGCAGGGATCATCTACCCCATCTCGGATAGCCAATGGGTGAGCCGTATGCAAGTGGTGCCAAAAAAGTCCGGGATGACTGTCATGAAAAATCAGCAGGATGAGCTGGTACCAACAAGGATTCAGAACAGCTGGCGAGTGTGCATCGACTACAGAAAATTAAACCAAGCAACTCGCAAGGATCAATTTCCTCTCCCTTTCATTGACCAAATGCTTGAAAAATTAGAAGGGAGATCCCATTACTACTTTCTTGATGGATTCTCAGGCTACATGCAGATACATATTGCGCCTGACGACCAGCATAAAACAACCTTCACCTGCCCATTTGGTACCTTTGCGTACACACGCATGCCATTTGGCCTCTACAATGCTCCGAGTACATTTCAACGTTGCATGATGAGCATCTTCTCGGACTTGCTACAGGACAGCATGGAGGTATTCATGGATGATTTCACGGTGTACGCTGACTCATTTGAAGCATGCCTGAATAATCTATCAAGGGTGTTGCAGAGATGCATTGACACAAATCTTGTGCTCAATTTTGAAAAATGTCACTTCTGATTGAAGGAATAGTGTTGGGCCACCTGGTATCCAACCGAGGTATTGAAGTGGATAAGGCTAAGATAGATATCATATCATCCCTTCCAAACCCCTCTTCCGTGAGGGAGGTTCGCTTATTCCTAGGACACGCAGGCTTTTACAGAAGATTCATCAAGAATTTTAGCAAACTTGCCTTGCCTCTGCCCAGGTTGTTACAGAAGGACGTGGAATTCAACTTTGACCAGCCCTGTATTGAAGCATTTCAGGAGCTGAAAAACAGACTCACATCCGCCCTCATTCTGCAAGCACCAAACTGGGACCTGCCATTTGAACTAATGTGTGATGCATCCAATTCGGCATTGGGAGCTGTTCTCGGCCAGAGAGCTGGAACCGGCCTCCTAGTGCAGGTAATTGCCTATGCATCTCGAACTATGGACCCGGCTCAGCAGAATTACACAACAACTGAGAAGGAACTATTAGCAATTGTGTTTTCCCTGGACAAATTCCGCCCATACCTTCTCGGCTCAAGGATCATTGTGTTCTCTGATCATGCGGCTTTGAGATACTTGTTGAAGAAGCCTGATGCCAAGACAAGACTGATTCGGTGGATACTTCTCCCTCAAGAATTCAACATAGAAATCAAAGACAAAAGAGGTGTTGAGAATTCTGTAGCTGATCACCTGAGCATAATTGAAAAAGGAAGCGAGCTGATGCCTATCCGAGACGAGTTTCCAGATGAGCACCTGTTGCACATTAATTCGTCTCCACCATGGTTTGCTGACATTTGTAATTTTGTGGCAGCATCTCGGGCATACAAAGATAAGCTCTAAAGGGATGCCAAATACTACATTTGGGATGATCCCTACCTTTGGAGATTAGGCAGTGACAAAGTCATCCGCAGGTGCATTCCTGATGCCGAGACCAACTCGGTCCTCCAGTTCTGTCACTCGGCACCTAGAGGCAGTCATTATGGATCCACTCGGACTACTAGGAAAGTATTAGACTTTGGCCACTATTGGCCAACTATCTTTAGGGACGCGCATGAATTCGTCTCCACCTACGAGATTTGCCAAAAAGCAGGGGTGGCCATGAATAGAAGGCATGAAATGCCCCAACAACCCATCCAATTCTGTGAAATCTTTGACGTCTGGGGAATAGACTTCATGGGGCCATTCCCAGTCTCCAATGGCTACTCATACATTCTACTGGCCGTGGATTGTGTATCAAGATGGGTAGAAGCCATTGCCACTAGAACAAATGATGCAAAAGTGGTTGCGGACTTTCTGAAGTCCAATATTTTCTGCAGGTTCGGTGTGCCAAAAGCACTCATAAGTGACCAAGGCAGTCACTTCTATAACAGAGCTATGGCTTCCCTTCTTAAAAAATATGGAGTAGCACACATAATTGCTACTGCCTACCACCCCCAAACAAATGGTCAAGCAGAAGTGTTCAACAGGGAAATCATGAAAACATTGCAAAAGATGACCAATCCCAGTAGAAAGGACTGAAGCCGCCTCCTTGAGGATGCTCTCTGGGCACATAGAACTGCATACCAGACACCTTTAGGGATGTCTCCCTATAGGGTTGTTTTCAGTAAAGCCTGACACCTTCCTGTGGAGCTAGAACACAGAGCATACTGGGCTGTTAAGAAGTGCAATCTGGCCTATGACACAGCAAGAGAGCAGAGGAAATTTCAGCTGCAAGAGTTAGATGAACTCCGCTTGGAAGCATATGAAAACTCTAGGATCTACAAGCAGAAAATCAAGCGATTCCATGACCACCAGATCCTGAGAAAAGAATTCTGAGTTGGCTAGAAAGTCCTCTTGTTTAACTCACGCTTCAAGCTCATTGCAGGTAAACTACGTTCTAGATGGGATGGGCCTTTTGTTATCACTAATGTGTTTCCCCATGGTGCAGTACAGCTAAAAGATGAACATAGCAACAACACCTTCCAGGTCAATGGGCATCAGATTAAGCCATTCCATGAAGGTCCAGCGCCTATCACTCATGACATGGAGATAATATCATTGATGAAACCAACATCTCCAGATGACACTGCCTCGCATTGAGGACAACGCAGATTTTAAGTGTGGGGGGGATAAATATACAATCATTTCAATTGTTGTGTCTTAACTCTATTCCCACCCTCCTGAACTCTGCTAATTTTTGTTTGTTAGTTTTAATCACTTTTTTGTTTACTTTCAAGTTGCGTTGTTTCATTTTATTTTTAAAATCTGTCATGTTTTTCAATAAAAGCTGCCTAAGCCGAGTCCATGCCGGTTCTGTGCCATCTCGGCTTGATCCGGAACATCTTCGGTCTGGCAGAAGTTCAATTATGTCATTTACTTTCAAGCTTCCCTCCTAAACAGAATTTCAAAGTGGATTTTTAAAAAAAAAATTGTTTTGAAAAGAATCTTGAATTGACTTCTGTAAGTTTGGAAAAGACAGTAGGGGCAACTCTGCAACTTTGGCAAGAGATTTCCCCAGCTTGAGGGGAATGAAGCTTTGGTGGTCTAGTCAGTGATTGATTGAAGATCTGAAAAGGAGACCCTCTGTGATAAAGCAAAATACAACCTGTGTGAGATTTTGAGCCCTTGTAAATATTGATGGCTTACATCTTGCCATTTCTCCTCTTCTAATGAGATTTTTGCATTCATGCTAACTACATATTCTACGTCTTTCCTCAACTCTCTAGATACAACTGTTCTCACATGCAGGAATGACATGATCTAGGTCATGTTTCTTATAAGCCCTGAGCCAAATAAAGCCTACCTGAACAAATGTGTTTGTTGTTTACCCCTTTTGAGCCTAATATAACCATTCTTCCTAAACAGCTCAGTACAAGCCAAGGCCAGAAAAACCATGAATCAACCTCACCCTCGAGGAGTAGAGGAGCTTTGCAATTGTTTTGGGAGTAAGTCATGATCAAGTGTGGGGGAACTCCAGGAAGCAAAAGGTTGTTCAGCACCCTCTAAGGCTTGAAAATGCAAGGAAAAGAATAAAAGCGAGTGAAAGAAAGAAAAGAGAAAAAGAGGAAGCAGCACCTGAAAATCTAAGCTGAAACGAATAAAGAAAGAAAACAGCTGCATAAGTTGTATAATAAGAAAAAGAAAAGAAAATGAGCTGGTAGCAGCAAAATAGAGGAATTGACAGCATCCTGGGTTATCCCTCAGGCTGATAAAGCTTAGTCCCCATTGCCCCTCTCTGCCTCGTGGGTCCTGAAGCTAGTTTTCCCATATTCTATCCTACCCGTGACCCAGCCTCGCTACAAGCCGAAAAGAAGTCCTAGCGATCATAACGGTGTGTGTTTTTGCAGGTGTAAGAAGAGAGATTTGCCAAAGTATGGTAATATCAGTTCCATGAATGTTGAGTGTAAATACAAGCCCAAACACGTGAGAAATGAGGGAGTTATTTGCCTAAAAGAGAGCTTTGTCACTCTTGGTTACCTTTTCTTGTTTGCAGGTCATGAATTTTCCTAGAGCGCGGAAGGAGTAATTTCCAGATTGTTAGAGTATCTCGATCTCAGAGTGAATGAGTGCCGTCTCTGTCTCGGTTGAACTTAAGGAAGCCAAGTGAAGAAAATTCTTTTCTATCTTTAAAAATTTCCCCTTGTTGATTTTCATTTTTGCCCAGGAGTGCAAAAGGGTAAGTGTGGGGGTGTGATGAGTCACAATTTATACATCTTTTAGACACCTAAGAAGGAGGTTTGCAAGACTATTCTGTGCTTAAGAATGGATTGTTAGCTAAGATTCATTCTATGGGTTTGAATACAGAGAAAATACAAATCTGCGTTAATTTAGATTTCTTAGCTAATAAAAGTGTCACTCCTTCTTCTACAGGTCAAGCCGAGTTGACCAGGGTCAACAAAAGGAGTCTCAGCCGAGATGAAGTCATCCTGGCCAGTCCTACTCCATCTCGGCAACCCACCCCTTGCAGCCCAGCAGCCCAGTAGAGAGGCCCAATTGTATTGACCACATTAGCTATCCAGCTCGGAGGCCATCTCAGCGTCAACTCAAATGCCATGTCACTCCTAGGAAATCTGCCAGGTCACGTTAGAAGATCTGCATAGGGGTAGAATAGGATCTTCACAGTGTAATTCTGTTAGGATTCGATTAGCATATCACAGCTCATGTATATATAGGAAGAGCTGTGCACTTTTTACACGTTCTGTCTTTGAATTCACTCTAATTCCATACTCACTGTACCCATTTTTCTCACTCTCGCTCTCTCCGTTTTTACGGTGGTGCACGATGCTCATTAGCGTTTCTCTCGATTGAGGAAGTGCAGGTCTGAGACTGGGAAGCCAAAGTCTGCCGGAGGGAACTGATCAGACTACTGATGCACTCTGGTGGAGCTGATCCTCAGCGTTCAGGCTAATGGAGGTGAACCACCACCATCAACCATGGCGATCGTCATGGAAGATGGATTCATTTGAATTCAGAACCATTGTATTTGTATTCCATTTCTGTTAATCAATTTCATTCTGCAACTCTTGTCTCCATTTTCTTCCTCTACTTTAATTCATGATTTGATCCACGATTGCAATTAAATTGTGAACAATGTTAAGCTAAGCCAACTGGAACTGGTTTGACTAATATAGTAGGTAATCATTTGGCGATTGTTAACTGAGAACCTAAAATCAGCTCTAAACTTAATCCCTGCTAGCTGATGAGGTAGCGATTGCATAAATCCTCGGTAAGGCAATGGACGAACCTTTGGCGATTGCCATAAGACTTCCCAAGGCTGATATGGATTGAGAACTGGAGTGTGCAGCCTGGACTAAACTTGGATTAATGGGACTGAATATGAGCACAGTTAAATAATAATAATAATAGATAACTAGTAACAATAGTATATGTTTATCGCATTTATAGTCTTAGTCCATTTTCAGCATTACTTACATTTTCACCCCGTTTACTACTTTTTAGTCTGAGACAAAGATAGTCCATCTTTGTAGCGTCTGTCTGCCCTCAACCGAGACCAAGCCGGATTATCTCTACTGGGATCATCTCAGCTCAGCCTCTACCGAGAGCTACTCGGCCAATTCCGAGGAGAGTCAGCACTTTACATCTCAGAATCTATGTCACTTCACTTAACACCAATTCACAACTGAACACACTATGTCCTTGAGAAGAATGACCTAGGGTTAGCTATACTATAGTTAGCTTTAGTTATTTGATAAGCGCGTAAACCGACTAGAAAAACATGCATCATCAAGGACCAGCAGGTTACCAATAGTTGAGTCCACAATACCAAGCACCACCTTTCCAATAGCAGCAACAGTAGAGGATACCACCTCAAGGCAATTCTCCATCTCTAGAGGACCTGATGAAGCAACTTGCAGCCAGCAATTTGGAGTTTTAGCAATCTATAAGCTCCAACAATATGCAGTTCTAGAAAAATATGAACGGCACCATCCAAGACCTCAAGATGTAGATAGGACAGTTAGCTAACATTATGAGTCATTTACAGTCGGCCGAATCCAACAACCTTACCTCACAAACAATTTCGAATCCAAGAGGGAACGCAAGTGCAGTTATGTTGAGAAGTGGAAAATAATTATCTCAACCAACACCGCAACTGTCAAGATCAACCGAAGCCGACTATGAACCAGATGCCAACTCACAAGTGCAGCAACAAGAGAAAATTTTCCCATTGCCATTTCCAACTCGGACCGTCTCGGTAAGGAAATCAGAGTCTGCGGAAGAACTGCTGAAGATGTTCTGCAAGGTGGAAATCAACATTCTACTCCTGGATGCTATTAAGCAGATTCCTAAGTATGCAAAATTCCTTTAGGACTTGTGTGTGCATAAGAGGAAGAAGATGAAGGGGAGTGTAGAAGTTGGAAGCATAGTATCGGCGTTAACCAGGAATGAAGACTTCACTGTAGGAGCACAATCACTGCCGAAGATCCCAAAATCTTCGCTGTCCCATGTACCATTGGCAATTGTACCTTTGCCAATGCCATGTTGGACTTGGGAGCTTCAATTAATGTCATGCCAACTTCAATCTACAAATCCTTGAATTTTGGTGATCTAGAACTTACTAGGATGACAATACAGCTAGCAAATAGAAGTGTTGTTCAACCCTTGGGTGTTCTCGAAGATGTCCTTATCCAAGTTAATGAGTTGATTTTCCCAACAGATTTCTACATGCTTGATATGGAGGACGAGACATCGGGGAAGGGATCCACCTTGATCTTGGGGTGACCATTCCTTATGACTGCTAGAACAAACATTGATGTGCATGCAGGGACACTCTCTATGGAATTTGGCGACATCTTGGTGCAGTTCAATATTTTCGAAGCTATGAAGCACCCCATGATGATGCGTATTTTTCAGTCGTCTTACGCGCTTATCAAATAACTAAAGCTAACTATAGTATAGCTAACCCTAGGTCATTCTTCTAAAGGACACAGTGTGTTCAGTTGTGAATTGGTGTTAAGTAAACGGAAGTAGAATCTGAGATGTAGAGTACTGACTCGTCTCGGCAATGGCCGAGTTGCTCTCAACAGAGACTGAACCGAGTCGGTCTCAATAGGGACGATCCGGCTTGGTCTCGGTTGAATGTAGACAGACGCTACAGAGATGGACTGTCTCTGTCTCAGACTTAGAAAGCAGTAAACAGGGGGGTTGAAATGCAATTGGAATCAAAACAGAAATTAACTGTAATTGAATACAATTACGCTACTCCTAATGCTATTACTATTACTGTGTTCATGTTTAGTTCCAATAATCGAGTTCTTTCTGGTTTAATCACTCCAATTACAGTCCTCATCAGCCTCTAGTGTTCTTATGGCAATCGCCAAAGGTCCGTCCCTTACCACACCGAGGATTTACACAATCGCCACCTCATCAGTTGGCAGAGATTAAGTTCAAACTGATTTTAGATTCTCAATCAACAATCGTTAAGTGATTACCTACTGAATTAGCTAAACCAGTCCCAATCGGCTTAGTTTAGCATTGTTCCGTTACCAGGTGCAATCGCAACACAGTAATTGAACTTAGATTTCAGGAATGCAATGGAGTTCAAAATTCAGAAAATGCTCATAATATTGAAAGCAAAATACAAACGCAGGGCCTGGATTCGATGATTCCATCTTCCACGATGATCGCCATGGACGACGGCGATGATTCACCTCAACTAGCTAAGACGCTGAGGATCAGGTCCACCAGAGTGCGTTGGTGCTCCAATCGGTCTCCTCTGATAACCTTCGGCCTCTCAGTTCTCAGCCTGCATTTCCTCAATCGAGAGAAACGCCATTAACAGCTCTGTGTACCACCGTGAGCGGAGGAGAAGAGAATTGTGAACGCGGAAAAAGTTTGAATGCCAAAAGCCCATATTCGTTCAGAGTTCTATCTATTTATACATGAATGGGCACAGCTAACGATGCTAACAGAATTACATGAGCAATTCCTACTCTACCCTTTGCTGTGACTTGCGTTGCAAGCTACTCCAGGTAGTGACGTGAGGCTGAGCTGGATCCACGGTGTTTCTGATTGCTAACGTGGAGTTCCACCTAGACCTGCCTGATTGGGCTCTCTGCATAAGTTGAGTCCCGGCCTGGCCGAGAGGTTCTCGGCCTGGGCTTCCGATGGCGGGCTAAGTTTGGCTGAACCTGCAATGAGGAGATGGTTAGCTAAAAATCTTGATTAAGCACAGATTGTGTTTTACTTCAAGTTTAGGCCATTAATCTGGATCTTAGCTAACAGTCATCTTTTAAGCTCGTGAGTTGTTCAATGGTGCCCTTCTTAGGTCCACTTGAGATGTGCATTTTATGACCCATCAAACCCCCACACTTAGCCTTTTGCACTCCTGGGCAAAACATATGACTCAATTTAAGGGTGACTTTAGTGAGAGAATTTCCCGTTTGATTTTCTTAAGCTGACTCTACAGAGTCGGCTTCTCTTCATCCCGGTTCAAAGCGCTCATGCAGTCAGGGAGCTACTTCCTTTGGTTCTCAGGGGCCTTCATGGTTTCCAATTGTGAAAGGGTGCCCCCAGAGTGATAGAACTTTTACTCATGTGCTCAATTTTCTCGCTTCTCTCAAGTGTCTGGGTTGTGTTTACACTCAGCATTGCATGGGATTGGTGTCACCATATCTTGACAGAGCTCTCCTCTTACACATGCAAAACACAGCAGTTATGATCACTAGGACTTTTCTGGCTTGTAGCGAGGTTGAGGTTATGGGTCGAGTAGATGTAAGAAAACTAGCTTCAGGACCCACGGGGAGGAGAGGAGCAATGGGGAGTGAGTGTAACCAGTATGAGGGCGGTCCCGATTGCTGTGGTCTCTTTTGATCTTTATTTACTCGCCGTTTTTCATTCTTTCTTTCTTTGACTCATGCAGCTTGCTGATCTTGTTTATTTCAGCTCATTCATTCTAGCTGCCTGTTTTCTATTTTTATGTACTTTCTTTTCTTTTCTTTCATTCCATTTCCTTCTTCCTTTCTTTTCTTCTTCTGAACCTTCAGCTGCTTTTTGGTCGACTTCAGCTCCCTAGACTTCCCCCACACTTGATTCTAACTCACTCCCAAAACGATTCCACGGCTCCTCGGCTTCTCGAGGGTGAGGTAAGAATTGTTTTTCTGGCCTCGGCTTGTGGTGAGCTGCAAGAAAAGTGGTCAATTTAGGCTCAAAAAGGGGGTGACCAGGGTCAGGTTGTTTTTGGACAGCTTATTTGGCTCTGGGCTCATAAGAAATATGGCCTAGATCATTTCATTTCTGCATGTGTAAAACAGTTGTGTCCAGAGAGTTAAGGCAAAATTCAGCACACACAATTAACATGCTTGCAAAAATCACTCAAAAAGAAGGGAGATGGCAGAGTGTAAGCCGTCTCTGTTGCAAGGCTCAAATTCTCAGGCTGGCTGATTCTGTTCCTTCACTCTGAAGGCTCCCTCTTCCCATTTTCACCATTTAGCACTTGGGACCCAGAGGTTTGGTTCCCTTCAGGCAGAGCAGCTTTTGCTCGATAATAGAGAGATTCCTTCTACTGGCTTGTCAGACTCTCGGACTCAGCAAGGAATTTCCTCTCTTCTTTTGGACACGTAATTCTGCTAGGATAAGGTCATTCCAGCTGTGGCAGACTCGGTAGTGGGACTCTTTTATTAAACACAAACTTAAGCAGAAAAAATACTAATGAGACTTAAAATGGTATGTCAGATATGTAAGAAACGAAATGGAAAAGTTAGAGGGAAATGAAAAAGTTAGAGAAGAGAAGGGCAGATATGACGTGAATGATCAGTTCCAAAATGGACAGAACCCCCCCCCCCCCCCACACACTTAATCTCGGCATTGCCCTCAATGCTTAGATGGGAGGGGTAGGCCAAGTCAGCCTAGGCACTGCCATCTGGTGGAGTCGGCTCCACCAATGAAATGTTCTCTGTCTTCTCTCCCATTGGTGCTGGACCTTCGAGGAAAGGTTTGACTTGGTGCCCATTGACCTGAAAGGTGCGGTTGGTCTGTTCTTCTCTTAGCTGCACTGCACCGTGGGGAAATATGCCAGTAATAACAAAAGGTCCATCCCATCTGGAGCGAAGCTTACCTGCTATGAGTTTTAATCTGGAATTGAATAGCAACACTTTTTGGCCAATCTGGAGATCTTTCCTCAGGATATTTTGGTCGTGGAACTTTTTTACTTTCTGCTTGTAGATCCTGGCATTTTAATAGGCTTCCATGCGAAGTTCATCTAATTCTTGAAGTTGGAACTTCCTATGCTCTCCTGCTTGGTCATAAGCCATGTTGCATTGCTTAACTGCCCAGTAAGCTTTATGCTCGAGCTCCAAAGGAAGGTGATAGGCTTTCCCGAAAACAATTCGATAGGGAGACATCCCTAGCGGTGTTCGATATGCAGTCCTGTGAGCCCATAGAGCATCCTCAAGGAGTCTACTCCAGTCCTTCCTGCTGGGATTGGTCATCTTTTGCAGAGTGTGCTTGATTTCCCTGTTAAACACTTCAGCTTGCCCATTTGTCTGGGGGTGATATGCTGTGGCTATCCTGTGTGCTACCCCATATTTTTGAAGAAGGGAGGCCATGGCTCTGTTGTAGAAGTGACTCCCTTGGTCACTGATGAGCGCTTTTGGGACACCGAACCTGCAGAAAATATTGGACTTAAGAAAGTCCACTACTACCTTGGCATCATTGGTTCTGGTGGGAATGGCTTCTACCCATCTGGATACATAATCGACGGCAAGCAAGATGTATGAATATCCATTGGAGATTGGGAATGGCCCCATAAAATCGATACCCCAAACGTCAAAGACTTCACAAAACAGGATGGGTTGTTGGGGCATTTCATGTCTTTGGTTCAAGGCCATTCCTGCTTTCTGACATCTGTCGCAGGAGGAGACGAATTGATGAGCGTCTCTGAAAATAGAAGGCCAATAAAGGCCACAATCAAGCACTTTCTGGCAGTCCGAGATGAGCCGTAGTGGCCTCTCTCCGGGGCCGAATGGCGAAGTGGAGGACTGACTTGATCTCGGCATCGGGAATGCACTGCGGATGATCTTATCACTGCATAATCTCCATAGATAGGGGTCATCCCATACGTAGTTCTTAGCATCACTTCTGATCTTCTCTTTGTAAGTTCGGGATGCCTCAGGTGGAAATTGAGATGTTGCCACGAAATTACAAATGTCTGCAAACCATGGTGTAGCCGTCTTGAGGTGCAGGAGTTGCTCGTCGGGGGAACTCGTCTCGGATAGGCAATTGTTCGCTTTCTCTTTCAATCGCTGAGGTGGTCCGCTACAGAATTCTCAGCACCTTTCTTATCTCTGATATCCAGGTCGAATTCTTGGAGAAGAAGCATCCACCGGATTAGTCTCAGCTTGGCATCCGGCTTCTTCAGCAAGTACTTGAGAGCCGAGTGATCAGAGAACACGACTATCTTAGAACCGAGAAGGTAGGAGCGAAACTTATCAAGGACAAACACAATTGCCAGGAGTTCCTTCTCAGTCGTCGTGTAATTTTGCTGGGCTGAGTCCATGGTTCTAGACGCATACGCAATAACGTGGACTGGTTGGCCGACTCGCGCTCTCTGGCCGAGAACAGCTCCTAGTGCCGAATTGGATGCGTCGCACATGAGCTCAAATGGCAGGTCCCAGTCTGGTGCTTGCGGGATGATAGGTGCGGATGTGAGTTTGTTCTTCAGCTCCTAAAATGCCTCAATGCGGGGCTGGTCAAAGTTGAAGTCCACATCCTCCTTCGTAGAAGTTGGGATAGAGGCAGCGCTATTTTGTTGAAGTCTTTGATGAACCTTCTATAAAAAACCTGCATGTCCCAAAAATGAGCGAACTTCCCGCACAGAAGCGGGGTTTGGAAGGGACGTGACTATGTCTATTTTCGCCTTGTCCACTTCGATGCCTCTGTTGGAGACCAGGTGTCCCAACACTATTCCCTCAGTCACCATGAAATGGCATTTTTCGAAGTTGAGAACCAGGTTCGTGTCCATGCATCTCTTCAACACCTTGGACAGGTTGTTCAGGCATGCGTCGAATGATTCTGCATACACCGTGAAGTCATCCATAAACACCTCCATGCAATCCTGTAGCAAATCCGAGAAGATGCTCATCATGCAACGTTGGAATGTACTCGGCGATTGCACAGCCGAATGGCATGCGGGTGTACGCAAAAGTGCCAAACGGGCATGTGAAAGTGGTCTTATGTTGATCCTCCGAGGTGCTATGTGTATTTGCATGTATCCCGAGAATCCATCCAGAAAACAAGTAATGGGATTTCCCCTGCTATTTTTTCTAACATTTGGTCAATAAAAGGCAAAGGAAAGTGATCCTTGCGGGGTTGCCTGATTGAGTCTTCTGTAATCTATACACACCCGCCAAACTGTTCTGAATCCGTGTAGGTACCAACTCATCTTGTTGGTTTTTCATAACGGTCATTCCAGATTTCTTTGGCACTACTTGCACAGGACTTACCCATTGGCTGTCTGAGATAGGGCAGATGATGCCTGCAGCAAGCAACTTCGTGACTTCTTTCTTGACCACATCTAGAATGGTAGGATTCAGCCTTCGTTGCTGTTGCCTTATGGGCTTAATATCCTCCTCCATTAATATTCTGTGCATGCATATGGAGGGGTTAATACCTGGAAGGTCAGCAAGTTTCCACCCAATTGCCTTTTTGTGTTGCTTAAGGACTTCCAGCAGCTTATCTTCTTGCTCTAAGAGGAGGTTACTTGCAATGATGACCGGGAGCTGCTGTTCACTGTCCAAAAAGGAATATTTGAGGTGGCTAGGCAATGGTTTCAGCTCTATGGGTGGTGGAGATGGAACTGGAGATTCCTGAGTTACGGCTCTCGGATCCGTCTGGCCGGCTTGTTCTAGACTCGGCATTAGGGCTGCCGTCATGGCCTCGGCCTTGTACTGCTTCGGCCGGCTCGGATTGAGGTCGGCTTCGGTTTCCTTTGTAGCTTCGATCTTGGATCCGGGTGGAGCAATGAGCTTCTTGGCTCGAGTCTGGTCCTTACTAGCGGAGATGGTTTCGGTTAGTGAGTCGGCTTGTGTGTTTGACTCGTCGGTCGAGTTGACTTTTGAACTTGCATTGACTCGGCCTTCTTTGGCCGACTTCACTTCGGCCGTGAATATTGTTGCCAATTGTGCAGGTAAAGGCTTCGTAGTCTCGGCAACTTTTGCCTCTGCACTATTCTCATTCTCTGAGGGGTCAGGATAGCAGACTTAGTTTACTAACCTGGTTAGTTCTTTTTCAAATGCCAAGTTCTTTGACGTCACCGTGATCATCCTCGAGTCCAGGGGCTTTAGCACTCCATTATGGTTGGCCTTGGAGCAGCCTAATGCGGCTTGGCGGTTTCAAAGAAGATCTTCCATTCCCTCTTTGCAAACTGTCTAGTTGGAAGTATTCCTCCACCAACTGTTCCATTATGTCTATGCCAAAAGAGAGTGATCTTCGGTGGGGTGTTTCATGGCTTCAAAAATGTTGAACTGCACCAATGTGTCACCGAATTCCATAGAGTGTTCCGGCATGTACGTCGATCTTCGTCCTTGCCGTCATTAGAAATGGTCTCCCAAGTATCAATGTTGATCCTTTTCCGATGCTTCGTCCTCCATGTCAAGCACATAAAAATCAGCTGGAAATATTAGTTCATTCACCTGGACGAGGACATCTTCGAGAATTCCCAGGGGTTGCACGATGCTTCTATTAGCAAGCTGTATGGTCATCCCTGTAGGTTCCAGATCTCCGAAATTGAGGGACCTATAAGTTGATGCGGGCATGACGTTGATTGACGCTCCCAGGTCCAGCATAGCATCAGCGAATGTGCAATCACCGATAGTGCATGGGACCGAGAAGATAAGGGGGGGGTCTCGGCACTTCTTTGGTAAGACTGGGAAATCCCTACAGATTGGGATGGCTCCTAGTTAAGCTTGAGACCACACCTCCGGAGTTCTCGATTCCCCTTCATCTTTCTTCTTTTGTGTACGCATAATTCCTTGAGGAATTTTGCGTACTTCGGAATTTGCTTGATCGCATCGAGAAGTGGAATGTTGATTTCCACCTTAGGAACTTCTTCAGCAGCTCGTCATCAGAATCTGGTTTTTTCGTGCCGAGGCGGTGCATTGGGATGGAAATGGCAATGGGACAGTTGTCTGTGGTTGAGACGGTGAGTCGGCCATTGCTTCGGAAATTGGCTTCAGCTGGCTGCTACCTGATGCTGTGCAGGCTGAAGTAATTCTTTGCCGCTTCTGAGTATTACTGCATTGGCATTCCCTCTCGGATTCGGAATGGGTTGGGAGGGAAGGCTGCTTGAACCGGCTAACTGTAACTCGCTCACAGTATTTGCTAGCTGTCCTATCTGCATCTTGAGGTCCTGGATGGTGGCGGTCATATTCTGTTGGAATTGTAGGTTGCTGGAACTTAATGACTGTTGAAATTCTAAATTGCTTGTTGCCAGCTGCTTCATTATGTCTTCTAGTGATGGAGAATTGCCTTGGGTAGGAGTTCTCTGTTGCTGTGGTGGGAAGGATGGTGCTAGGTATTGCGGACTCGGCTGCTGGTAACCAGCCACTCCATAGGGTACATTTGGCATGGTTCCGGCTCTTTGAGCTGCATATGGTCCTTGTTGGAGGCTGCACCGATTTCGTTCACTGGCCGAGATGGATTCGGCCCTCTGATCCCAAATTGTTGAGTGTTGCTCGCCATGTTTGAGATCAGATGCCTTGCTGCTACTGGTGTTTTGTCCATTAATGCTCCTCCACTGGCGGCATCAATCATGCTCCTGTCCATCATTGATAGTCCTTCGTAAAAGTACTGGATCAGCAATTGTTCGCTGATTTGGTGATGGGGACAGGTGGCACAAAGCTTGTTGAAGCGCTCCCAATATTCGTGCAGAGTCTCTCCTGTATGCTGCCTTATCCCACATATTTCCTTCCTGATGGTCGCAGTCCTAGAAGCTGGAAAGAATTTTTCTAGGAAGGTCCGTTTCATATCTCCCCAGGTGTTGAAGAGTGCTGGCTGCAGATATAGCCAGTCCTTTGCAGCTCCGTCCAGAGAGAATGGAAATGCCTTCATCTTTATGTAGTCTTCTGGGATTCCCTGCGGCCTCATCGTTGAACAAACCACATGAAATACTTTGAGATGCTTGTGGGGGTCTTCTCCTACAAGACCATGAAATTTAGGCAACAAGTGTATCAAACCAGACTTCAATTCATAGGTCTGAGCCGGCTCCAGTTGTGGATATTGGATACACCATGGTTGGTACACCACATCTGGAGTAGCTAGCTCTTTCAACGTCCTGTCTTGGTGTTCCATCTGCCCTGGCTCTGTGAAATTATGAGCACTAGTAATAAAATGGTCAGTACAAAAAGAGTTAATGGCAGAATTCACACCACTACTGATATTTACTGTGGTATTTCTAATTTTTCGCAATCTGCGTAAAGTTAGTTCTATCTCTGGATCAAAAACATACAATGGGTCAGTGCTACTCCTAGTCATGCATCATGCGGGATTCAAAGTAATTAAAACAACAATTAATTCTACTGCAAAATTAAATGTAATGCATGCAAAATTAAATGTGATGCAGAGTCAGAAAATTTAATGTATGCAATGCAGGATTGAGAATTTATTCTATGTCTATATGTATATATTTGTTTTTATTTTATCAGTGAATTCACGTAGAGATTTATTGACAAATTCAACTTCAAAATAAACTCTAAACGAAACTTCTTACAACTCGGATTCGACTTGGTTTACTTAGCACACTGAAACACAAAAGAACTTGTGTCCCCGACAACGGCGCCAATTTGATGATGCGTATTTTTCAGTCGTCTTACGCGCTTATCAAATAACTAAAGCTAACTATAGTATAGCTAACCCTAGGTCATTCTTCTCAAGGACACAGTGTGTTCAGTTGTAATTGGTGTTAAGTAAACGGAAGTAGAATCTGAGATGTAGAGTACTGACTCGTCTCGGCAATGGCCGAGTTGCTCTCAACAGAGACTGAACCGAGTCGGTCTCAATAGGGACGATCCGGCTTGGTCTCGGTTGAATGTAGACAGACGCTACAGAGATGGACTGTCTCTGTCTCAGACTTAGAAAGCAGTAAACAGGGGGTTGAAATGCAATTGGAATCAAAACAGAAATTAACTGTACTTGAATACAATTACGCTACTCCTAATGCTATTACTATTACTGTGTTCATGTTTAGTTCCAATAATCGAGTTCTTTCTGGGTTTAATCACTCAATTACAGTCCTCATCAGCCTCTAGTGTTCTTATGGCAATCGCCAAAGGTCCGTCCCTTACCACACCGAGGATTTACACAATCGCCACCTCATCAGTTGGCAGAGATTAAGTTCAAACTGATTTTAGATTCTCAATCAACAATCGTTAAGTGATTACCTACTGAATTAGCTAAACCAGTCCCAATCAGCTTAGTTTAGCATTGTTCCGTTACCAGGTGCAATCGCAACACAGTAATTGAACTTAGATTTCAGGAATGCAATGGAGTTCAGAATTCAGAAAATGCTCATAATATTGAAAGCAAAATACAAACGCAGGGCCTGGATTCGATGATTCCATCTTCCACGACGATCGCCATGGACGACGGCGATGATTCACCTCAACTAGCTAAGACGCTGAGGATCATGTCCACCAGAGTGCGTTGGTGCTCCAATCGGTCTCCTCTGATAACCTTCGGCCTCTCAGTTCTCAGCCTGCATTTCCTCAATCGAGAGAAACGCCATTAACAGCTCTGTGTACCACCGTGAGCGGAGGAGAAGAGAATTGTGAACGCGGAAAAAGTTTGAATGCCAAAAGCCCCTATTCGTTCAGAGTTCTATCTATTTATACATGAATGGGCACAGCTAACAATGCTAACAGAATTACATGAACAATTCCTACTCTACCCTTTGTTGTGACTTGCGTTGCAAGCTACTCCAGGTAGTGACGTGAGGCTGAGCTGGATCCACGGTGTTTCTGATTGCTAACGTGGAGTTCCACCTAGACCTGCCTGATTGGGCTCTCTGCATAAGTTGAGTCCCGGCCTGGCCGAGAGGTTCTCGGCCTGGGCTTCTGATGGCGGGCTAAGTTTGGCTGAACCTGCAATGAGGAGATGGTTGGCTAAAAATCTTGATTAAGCACAGATTGTGTTTTACTTCAAGTTTAGGCCATTAATCTGGATCTTAGCTAACAGTCATCTTTTAAGCTCGTGAGTTGTTCAATGGTGCCCTTCTTAGGTCCACTTGAGATGTGCATTTTATGACCCATCACCCCACCAAGGACCATTCACTCTTTGGCATAAATTTGATTGATGAACTAGTTGAGGAGTGTCTTCAACCAGATAGCAACAGTGAAGAGAGTGCAAATTTTACTGAAAGTACTTATTCAATTGGTTGCCTAGGATCCATGATGATGCATGTTTTTCTAGTCGTTTTGAACGCTTTAATCAAATAACTAAAGCTAACTATAGTATAGTTAACCCTAGATCATTCTTCTCAAGGACATAGTGTGCTCAGTTGTGATTTAGTGTGATGCGAACAGAAGTTGAATCTACGTGTAAAATACCGACTCGTCTCGGCAATGGCCGATTTGCTCTCGGTAGAGACTGAGCCGAGATGATCTCAATAGAAATAATCTGGCTTGGTCTCAGCTGAGTGCAGACAAACGCTATAGAGGTGGACTATCTCTGTCTCAGACTTAAAGGCAGTAAACAAGGGGGGTTGGAATGAAATTGGAATCTAAACAGAGGTTAACTATAATCAAATACAATTACGCTACTCCTAATGCTATTGCTATTACTGTGTTCATGTTCAGTTCCAATAATCAAGTTCTTTCTGGTTCAATCACTCCAATTACAGCCCTCATCAGTCTCTAGTGTTCTTATGGCAATCGCCAAAGGTCTGTCCCTTACCATACCGAGGATTTACACAATCGCCACCTCATCGGTTGGCAGAGATTAAGTTCAAGCTGATTTTAGATTCTCAATTAACAATCGTTAAGTGATTACCTACTGAATTAGCTAAACTAGTTTCGATCGGCTTAGTTTAACATTGTTCCGTTACTAGGTGCAATCGCAACACAGTACTTGAACTTAAGTTTCAGGAATGCAATGAAGTTCAGAATTCAGAAAACGCTCATAATATTGAAAGCAAAATACAAACACAAGGCATGGATTCGATGAGTCCATCTTCCACGACGATCGCCATGGACGACGGTGATGATTCACCTCTGCTAGCTAGGATGCTGAGGTTCAGATCTACCAGAGTGCGTTGGTGCTCCAATCGGTCTCCTTTGATAATCTTCTGCTTCTTAGTTCCTAGCCTGCATTTCCTCAATCGAGAGAAACGCCATTAACAATGCTGTGTACCACCGTGGGCAGAGGAGGGGGAAAACGAGAAAGAATTTGGAAATTATGGACGCGGGAAAGTTTGAATTCCAAAAAGGCCCTATTCGTTCAGATTTCTATCTATTTATACAAGAGTGGACACAACTAACGATGCTAACAAAATTACATGTACAATTCCTATTCTACCCTTGATGTGACTTGCATTGCAAGCTACTCCAGGCAGTGACGTGAGGCTGAGTTGGACCCAAGGTGGTTCTGATTGCTAACGTGGAGTTCCACCTAGATCTGCCTGACTGGGCCTCCGCATGGGTTGAGTCTCGGCCTGGCCGAGAGGATCTCGGCCTGGGCTTCTGATGGCGGGCTGAGTTTGGCTGAACCTGCAATGAAGAGATAGTTAGCTAAAAACCTTGATTAAGCACAGATTGTGTTTTACGCAAGTTTAGGCCATTAATCTGGATCTTTAGCTAACATTCATCTTTTAAGCTCGTGAGTTGTTCAATGGTACCTTTCTTAGGTCCACTTAAGATGTGCATTTTATGACCCATCAAACCCTCACACTTAGCCTTTTGCACTTCTGGGCAAAACATATGACTTAATTAAGGGTGACTTTAGTGAGAGATTCTTCTGTTTGATTTCCTTAAGCTGACTCTACCGAGTCGGCCTCTCTTCATCCCAGTTCAAAGTGCTCATGCAATCAGGGAGCTACTTCTTTTGGTTCTCAAGGGCCTTCATGGTTTCCAATTGGGAAGGGGTGCCCCCAGAGTGATAGAACTTTTACTCATGTGCTCAATTTTCTTGCTTCTCTCAAGTGTCTGGCCTGTGTTTGCACTCAGCATTGCATGGAATTGGTATTACCATATCTTGACAGAGCTCTCTTCTTACACCTGCAAAACACAACAGTTATGATCACTAGGACTTTTCTAGCTTCTAGCGAGGTTGAGGTTATGGGTCGAATAGATGTAAGAAAACTAGCTTCAGGACCCACGGGGAGGAGAGGAGCAATGGGGAGTGAGTGTAACCAGTATGAGGGCAGTCTCGGTTGTTGTGGTCTCCTTTGATTTTTATTTATTCGCCGTTTACATTCTTTCTTTCTTCTACTCATGCAACTTGTTGATTTTGTTTATGTCAACTTATTTATTTCCGCTGCCTGTTTTCTATTTTTATGTACTTTCTTTTCTTTTCTTTCATTCCATTTTCTCTCCTTTTTCTCTTCTTCTGAATCTTCAGCTGCTTTTGACCGAATTCTGCTCCCTAGACTTCCCCCACACTTGATTCTAGCTCACTCCCAAGACGATTCCATGGCTCCTCGGCTTCTCGAGGGTGAGGTAAGAATGGTTTTTCTGGCCTCGGCTTGTAGTGAGCTGCAAGAAAAAGTGGTCAATTTAGGCTCAAAAGGGGGTGACAAGGGTCAGCTTGTTTTTGGACAGCTTATTTGGCTCTGGGCTCGTAAGAAATATGGCCTAGATCATTTCATTCCTGCATGTGTAAAACAGTTGTATCCAGAGAGTTAAGGCAAAATTCAGCACACACAATTAACATGCTTGCAAAAATCACTCAGAAAGAAGGGAGGTGGCAGAGTGTAAGCAATCTCTGATGCAAGGCTCAAATTCTCACACTGGCTGATTCTGTCTCTCACTCTGGAGGTTCCCTCTTCCCATTTCCACCAATTACCGCTTGGGACCCAGAGGTTTGGCTCTCTTCAAGCAGAGGTAGCTTTTGCTCGGAAATGAAGAGATTCCTTCCGCTGGCTCGTCAGACTCTCGAATTCAATGAGGAATTTCCTCTCTTCCTTTTGGACACATAATTCTGCTAAGGTGAGGCCATTCTGGCTGTGGCGGACTCGGCAGTGGAGACTCTTTTATTAAACACAAACTTCAGCAGCAAAAATACTAGTGAGACTTAAAATAGTAAATGAAGCGAAATGAAAAGTTAGAGAAGAGAAGGGCAGATATGGCGTGAATGATCAGTTCCCGAATGGACAAAACCCCCCCCACACTTAGTTTCGACATTGTTCTCAATGCTCAGATAGGAGGGGTTGGCCAAGTCGGCCTAGGAAATGCCATCTGGTGGAGTCGACTCCATCAATGAAATATTCTCTATGTTCTCTCCAATTGGTGCTGGACCTTCGAGGAAAGGTTTGACTTGGTGCCCATTGACCTGAAAGGTGCGGTTGGTCTATTCTTCCCTTAGCTGCACTACACCATGGGGAAATATGTCAGTAATAACAAAAAGTCCATCCCATCTGGAACGAAGCTTACCTGGTATGAGCTTTAATCTGGAATTGAATAGCAACACTTTTTGGCCAATATGGAGATCTTTCCTGAGGATATTTTGGTCGTGAAACTTTTTCACTTTTTGCTTGTAGATCCTGGCGTTTTCGTAGGCTTCCATGCAAAGTTCATCTTCTTGAAGTTGGAACTTCCGATGCTCTCCTTCTTGGTCATAAGCCATGTTGCATTGCTTAACTGCCCAGTAAGCTTTGTGCTCGAGCTCCACAGTGAGGTGACAAGCTTTCCCGAAAACAACCCAGTAGGGAGACATCCCTAGAGGTGTTCGGTATGCGGTCCTATGTGCCCATAGAGCATCCTCAAGGAGTCTATTCCAGTCCTTCCTGCTGGGATTTGTCATCTTTTGCAGTGTATGCTTGATTTCCCTGTTAAACACTTCAGCTTGCCCATTTGTCTAGGGGTGGTATGCTGTGGCTATCCTGTGTGCTACCCCATATTTCTGAAGAAGGGTGGCCATGGCTCTATTACAGAAGTGACTTCCCTGGTCACTGATGAGTGCTTTGGGAACACCAAACCTGCAGAAGATATTGGATTTGAGAAATTCCACTACAACCTTGGCATCATTGGTTCTGGTGGGAATGGCTTCTACCCATCTTGGTACATAATCGACGACAAGCAGGATGTATGAATAGCCATTGGAGATTGGGAGTGGCCCTATAAAATCTATACCCCAGACGTCAAAGACTTCGCAGAACAGAATGGGTTGTTGGGGCATTTCATGTCTCTGGTTCAAGGCCATCCCTGCCTTCTGGCATCTGTCGCAGGTGGAGACGAATTGATGGGCGACTCTGAAAATAGAAGGCCAATAAAGGCCACAATCAAGCACTTTCCTGGCAGTCCGAGATGAGCCGTAGTAGCCTCCTCCAGGGGCCGAGTGGCAGAACCAGAGAACCGAATTGATCTCGGTGCCAGGGATACACCTGCGGATAATCTTATCAGTGCATAATCTCCAAAGGTAAGGGTCGTCCCATACATAATATTTAGCATCACTTCTAAGTTTTTCCTTGTATGACCGAGATGCGTCCTGTGGGTATTGAGATGTTGCCACGAAGTTGCAGATGTCAGCAAACCATGGTGTGGTCGTCTTGATATGCAAGAGGTGTTCATCTGGGAATTCATCTCGGATTGGCATTGGTTCGCTTCCCTTTTCAATCCTGCTCAGATGATCGGCTACAGAATTTTCAGCACCCTTCTTATCTTTGATCTCCAAGTCGAATTCTTGGAGGAGAAACATCCACCTGATCAGTCTCGGCTTAGCATCCGGCTTCCTCAATAGATATTTGAGCGCGGCGTGATCAGAAAACACGACTATTTTGGAACCGAGAAGGTAAGAGCGAAATTTATCTAAGGCAAATACTATTGCCAAAAGCTCCTTCTCAGTTGTCGTGTAATTTTGCTGGGCCGAGTCCATGGTTCTAGACGTATACGCAATGGCATGGACTAGTTGGCTGACTCCAGCTCTCTGGCCGAGAATAGCTCTTAATGCCGAGTTGGATGCGTCGCACATTAACTCGAATGGTAGGTTCCAGTCTAGTGCTTGCAAGATAGGTGCGAATGTGAGTTTGTTCTTCAGCTCCTAAAATGCCTCAATGCAGGGCTAGTCAAAGTTGAAATCCACATCCTTCTGTAGGAGTTTGGACAGAGGCAGAGCTATTTTGCTGAAGTCCTTGACGAACCTTTTATAAAAACCTGCATGTCCCAAAAATGAGCGAACTTCCCGCACAAAGGCGGGGTTTGGAAGAGAAGTGATTATGTCTATTTTCGCCTTGTCCACTTCGATGCCTTTATTGGAGACTAGGTGTCCCAACACTAATCCCTCGGTCACCATGAAATGGCATTTTTCAAAGTTGAGAACCAGGTTCGTATCAGTGCATCTCTTCAACAACTTGGACAGGTTGTTCAGGCATGTGTCAAATGATTCTGCATACACCGTGAAGTCATCCATAAACACCTCCATGCAGTCCTGTAACAAGTCCGAGAAGATGCTCATCATGCAACGTTGAAATGTGCTCGGGGCATTGCACAGGCCGAATGGCATGCAGGTGTACGCAAAAGTACCAAATAGGCATGTGAAAGTGGTCTTATGTTGATCTTCCAGTGCTATGTGTATTTACATGTATCCTGAGAAACCATCCAGAAAGCAGTAATGGGAATTCCCTGCTATTTTCTCTAACATTTGGCCAATAAAAGGCAAAGGGAAGTGATCCTTACCGGTTGGCTGATTCAGTCTTCTGTAATCTATACACACCCACCAGCTGTTCTGAATCCTTGTAGATACCAACTCATCTTGTTGGTTTTTCATGATGGTTGTTCCAGATTTCTTTTGTACTACTTGTACAGGGCTCACCCATTGGCTGTCTAAGATAGGCTAGATGATGCCTGCAGCAAGCAGCTTCGTGACTTCTTTCTTGACTACATCTAGAATGGTAGGATTCAGCCTTCGTTGTTGTTGCCTTATGGGCTTAATGTCCTCCTCCATTAATATTCTGTGCATGCATATGGAGGGGTTGATACCTGGAAGGTTAGAAAGTTTCCACCCAATTGCCTGTTTGTGTTGCCTAAGGACTTCCAACAGCTTGTCTTCTTGCTCCGGGAGGAGGTTTCTTGCAATGATGACCGGGAGCTGCTGTTCACTGTCCAGAAAGGCGTATTTTAAGTGGCTAGGCAATGGTTTCAGCTCCATGGGTGGTGGAGATGGAGATTCCTGAGTTACAACTCTCGGATCCGTCTGGCCGGCTTGTTCTAGACTCGGCATTAGGACTGCCGTCATAATCTCGGCCTTGTGCTGCGTCGATCGCCACGGAAGGATGGTTTCGATTCTTGGCGAATTGAGGTCGGCTCTGACTGCTTGTGCAGTTTCGGTCTCGGATCCGGGCAGAACGATGAGCTTCTTGGGTTGAGTCTGGTCTTTACTGACCGAAATGGTTTCGGCTAGTGTGTCGGCTTGTGTGTTTGACTCGTCGGCCGAGTTGACTTTTGACCTTGCATTGACTCGGCCTTCTTTGGCCGACTTCACTTCGGCCGTGAATATGGTTGCCAATTGTGCAGGTAGAAGCTTCATAGTCTCGGCAACTTTTACCTCTGCACTCTTCTCACTCTCTGAGGGCTTGGGGTAGCAAACTTGGTTTATTAACTCGATTAATTCTTTTTCAAATGCCAAGTTGCTGATGTCACTATGATCATTCTCCAAGTTTGGGGTCTCTAGTGCTTCATTATGATCGGCCTTTGAGCAGCTACTGGCTTTAGCAGTTCTATCAAGATCTTCCATCCCTCCACTGCAACTATCTAGTTGGAAGTATTCCTCTACTAGCTCTTCCATTATGTCTATACCAAAGAGGGAGTGGTCTTCGAGGGGGTGCTTCATGGCTTCAAAAATGTTGAACTGCACCAATGTATCACCGAATTCCATTGATAGCGTACCGGCATGCACGTCAATTTTCGTCCTTGCTGTCATCAAGAATGGTCTCCCTAGTATCAGGGTTGATTTTTTTCCCGATGTCTCGTCTTCCATGTCAAGCACATAGAAATTGGCTGGAAATATTAACTCATTTACTTGGATGAGGACATCTTCGAGAACACCCAGGGGCTGCACGATGCTTCTATTAGCAAGCTGAATGGTCATCCCCTGTGGGTTCAGATCTCCAAAATTGAGGGACCTGTAGGTTGATGCTGGCATGACATTAATTGACGCGCCTAGATCCAGCATAGCATCAGCAAATGTGCAATCACCAATAGTGCATGGGACCGAGAAGATGTCGGGGTCTCGGCACTTCTTTGGTAAGACCTGTGAGATTCCTGCAGTGGGATTATTCCTAGTTAAGCTTGAGACCACACCTCCAAGTTCTCGATTCCCCTTCATCTTTCTTCTTTTGTGTACGCACAATTCCTTGAGGAATTTTGCGTACTTCGGAATTTGCTTGATCGCGTCGAGAAGTGGAATGTTGATTTCCACCTTCCGGAACATCTTCAGCAGCTCGTCATCAGAATCTGGTTTCCGTGCCGAGACGGTCCGGGATGGAAACGGCAATGGGACAGTTATCTGTGGGTGAGATGGTAAGTCGGCCATTGCTTCAGAGTCGGCTTCAGTTGGCTGCAATACTTGATGCTGTGCAGGCTGAGGTAATTCTTTGCCGCTTCTGAGTATTACTGCATTGGCATTCCCTCTTGGATTCGGAATAGGTTGGGAGGGAAGGCTGCTTGGCCGGCTGACTATAACTCGCTCACAGTATTTGCTAGCTGTCCTATTTGCATCTAGAGATCCTGGATGGTGGCGGTCATATTTTGCTGGAATTGTAAATTGCTAGAACTTACTGACTGTTGAAATTCTAGATTGCTTGTTGCTAGTTGCTTCATTAAATCTTCGAGTGATGGAGAGTTGCCTTGGGTAGGAGTTCTCTATTGCTGTGGTGGGAAGGATGGTGCTAGGTATTGCGGACTCGGCTGCTGGTAACCAGCTACTCCATAGGGTGCATTCGGCATGGATCCGGCTCTTTGAGCTGCATATGATCCTTGTTGTGGGCTAGGCCGAAATGGTTGTTTCCCATATGGTTGATTATCGAACTGCCGGTTCTGGTATAGCTGCTTCCCGTACTGGAATCCTCCTATGGCTCCAACACTTTCTGTTTGGTCAGACTCGATCTCTTTAAGAGTGGGGTACAGATCAGTTGGATGCTTGATAAAGCCTTCTTTCTTGTCGTTTTGAACACTTTATCAGATACTAAAGCTAACTATAGCATAGCTAACCCTAGGTCATTCTTCTCAAGGACACAGTGCGTTCAATGGATATTTCAATAGGCGGTAAACAAAAATCGGACTCTGATTGTAAGTCACAGACTTGTCTCAAGACTGGCCGAGTTACGCGAGAGATTGGGCCGAATTGATCTCGGCGAGACGATTTGGTTCGGTCTCGGCTGAGTGCAGACGGACGCTACAGAGGACTGCCTCCGTCTCAGACTCGAAAAGCAACAAGTAAGGGGGGAGGATTTAAGATGTAACTAACTATAAACAGAATTAAAATAAACTACTATGCTGAATACTATTTCTAAGAGTATTACTACTATTGTGTTCATGTTCCGTTCAATATTCAGGGTTTTCTGGTTCAATCATTCCAATTACAGTCCATCTCGGTCTCCATGGGTCTTATGGCAATCACCATAGGTTCTGTCTCATACCATACCGAGGGTTTACACAATCGTTACCTCATCTGTTGATAGAGATTAAGTTCAAGCTGATTTTAGAGTCTCAATTAATTATCGTTAAGCGATCATCTACTGAATTAGTTAAACCAGTTCCAATCGGCTTAGTTTAACTTTGTTCTATTACCATGTGCAATTGCAACTTAGTAATTGAATTGAATTATCAGGAATGCAATGGAGTTAGAACTCAGAAAATACTCATTATATTGAGAACAAAGTACAAACACAGGGCCGGATTCGGTGGTTCCATCTTCCACAACGATCGCCATGGACGACGGTGATGGTTCGCCTCTGCTAGCTAGAAGAACGAGGTTCAGATCCACCAGTGCGTCAGTAGTCTGATCGGTCTCCTCTGATAATCTTGACTTCTCATTCCTTAGCTTGCATTTCCTCAATCGAGAGAAACGCCATTGACAAGCACCGTATACCACCGTGAATGGAGGAGAAGAAAGGTGAGAGAGAATTCAGAGAATATGGACACGGGAGAGAGTTTTGAATGCCAAAAGCCCCTATTCTATCAAAGTTCCTTCTATTTATACAAGAGAAGGCACAGCTACTTGATGCTAACAGAATTACATGTGCATCTCCTATTCTACCCTTTCTTTGTGACATACGTATTAGTTGCATCAGTAGTGACGTGGAATGAGCTAGGTCCAGGGTGGATATTGTTGTTGGACGTGGAGTTCGCGTGGCTCTTCGACTCGGTTCCTTCCGAGGAGTCTTGGCCTGCACTGAGATACTCTCGGCTTGTACCTTCGGCCGGTCACCTGAACCTGCAATGAAGAGATAGTTAGCTAAGAATCTTGATTAGGCACAACTTATGTTTTACTTGAGTTTTGGCCATTAATTTGGATTTTAGCTAACAGTTATCTTTTTAAGCTCGTGAGTTGCTCAATGGTGCCCTTCTTAGGTTCACTTAGGATGTGCATTTTATGACCCATCAAACCCCCACACTTAGCCTTTTGCACTCTGGGCAAAACATACGACTCAATTTAAGGGCGACTTAAGCGAGAGAATTTCCCTGTTCGATTTCCTTAAGGCGACTCTCTGAGGGTCTCTTTTCATCTCGGCTCAAAGCGTTCATGCGGTCGAGGAGTTACTTCCTGGTTCTCAAGGGCCTTCATCCAATTGTGAAAGGGGTGCCCCAGAGTGTGGAACTTTTACTCATGTGCTCCACTTTCTCACTTCTCTCTCAAGTATCTGGGCTGTGTTTTCACTTTCGGCATTGCATGGGATTGGTGTTGCCATATCTTGACAGAGCTCTCCTTTTCCACCTGCAAAAACACAGCAGTTATGATCACTAGGACTTTTCTGGCTTGGCGAGGTTGAGGTTATGGGTCGGACAGATTTAAGAAGACTAGCTTCAGAACCCACGGGGAGGAGAGGAGCAATGGGGAGTGAGTGCAATCAGTATGAGGTCGGTCCTCGTTGCTGTGGTCTCCTTCGATCTTTATTTACTCGCCGTTTTTCATTCTATCTTTCTTTTATTTGTGCAGCTTACTGATCTTTGTTTATTTCAGCTCATTCATTCCAGCTGCCTGTTTCCTATTTTTTTTGTACTTTCTTTTCTTTTCTTTCATTCCATTTCCTTCTTTCTTTCTTTCTTCTGAGCCTTTGGCTGCTTTTCTGGTCGACTTCAGCTCCTAGACTTCCCCACACTTGATTTTAACTCACTCCCAAGATGATTCCCGACTCCTCGGCTTCTCGAGGGTGAGGTGAGAATGGTTTTTCTGGCCTCGGCTTGTGGTGAGCTGCAAGAAAAAGTGGTCAATTTAGGCTCAAAGGGGGTGACAAGGGTCAGCTTGTTTTTGGACAGCTTATTTGGCTCTGGGCTCATAAGAAATATGGCCTAGATCATTTCATTCCTGCATGTGTAAAACAGTTGTATCCAGAGAGTTAAGGCAAAATTCAGCACACACAATTAACATGCTTTGCAAAAATCACTCAGAAAGAAGAGAGATGGCAGAGTGTAAGCCGTCTCTGTTGCAAGGCTCAAATTCTCACGCTAGCTGATTCTGTTCCTTCACTCTGAAGGCTCCCTCTTCCCATTTTCACCATTTAGCACTTGGGACCCAGAGGTTTGGTTCCCTTCAAGCAGAGCAGCTTTTGCTCGAGAATAGAGAGATTCCTTCTACTGGCTTGTCAGACTCTCGGACTCAGCAAGGAATTTCCTCTCTTCCTTTGGATACGTAATTCTGCTAAGATAAGGTCATTCCGGCTGTGGCAGACTCGGCAGTGGGACTCTTTTATTAAACACAAACTTTAAGTAGAAAAAAAATACTAATGAGACTTAAAATGGTATGTCGGGTATGTAAGAAACGAAATGGAAAAGTTAGAGGGAAATGAAAAAGTTAGAGAAGAGAAGGGCAGATATGATGTGAATGATCCGTTCCAAAATGGACAGAACCAACCCCCACACTTAAACTCGGCATTGCCCTCAATGCCCAAATAGGAGGGATAGGCCAAGTTGGCCTAGGCACTGCCATCTGGTGGAGTCGGCTTGACCAAGGCCATATTCTCCAAGTTTTTTCTTGTCGGTCTTTGGACCTTCGAGGAATGGTTTAACTTGGTGCCCATTGACCTGAAAGGTGCGATTGGTATGTTCTTCCTTAAGCTGCACCTGCACCATGGGGAAATACGTTAGTAATAACAAAGGTCCGTCCCATCTGGACCTGAGCTTACCTGCTATGAGTTTTAAACGTGAGTTGAACAGCAACACTTTTTGGCCAATGTGGAGATCTTTTCTCGGGATCTGATCATCATGAAATTTTTTACCTTTTGCTTGTAGATCCTAGCGTTTTCATAGGCTTCTAAGCGAAGTTCATCTAGTTCTTGAAGTTGGAACTTTCTATGTTCTCCTGCTTGGTCATAAGCCATGTTGCATTGCTTGACAGCCCCAGTAAGCTTTGTGTTCGAGCTCTACAGGGAGATGACAAGCCTTGAAAAAAACAACTCGGTATGGGGACATTAAGAGGTGTTCGGTATGCTGTTCTATGTGCCCATAGAGCATCCTCATGAGTCTGCTCCAATCCTTCCTCTGATTTGTCATCTTTTGCAGTGTATGTTTGATTTCCCTGTTAAACACCTCGGCTTGCCCATTAGTTTGGGGATGGTATGCTGTGGCTATCCTGTGTGCTACCCCATATTTTTGAAGAAGGAAGCCATGGCTCTATTACAAAAGTGACTCCCCAGTCACCGATGGCGCTTTTGGAACACCGAACCTGCAAAAAATATTTGACTTAAGAAAGTCCACTACTACCTTGGCATCATTGGTTCTGGTGGGAATGGCTTCTACCCATCTTGATACATAATCAACGGCAAGCAAGATGTATGAGTAGCCATTGGAGATTGGGAATGGTCCCATAAAAATCTATGCCCCAAGGCGTCAAAGACTTCCGAGAATAGGATGGGCTGCTGGGGCATTTCATGCCTTTGGCTTAGGGCCATCCCCTTTTTGACATCGTCGCAGGTGGAAACAATTTATGAGCGTCTCTCTGAAAATGGAAGGCCAATAGAGGCGCGCAATCAAGCACTTTCCTGGCAGTCCGAGATGAGCCGTAGTGGCCTCCTCCAGGCCGAGTGGCAGAGATGAAGGACCGACTTGATCTCGGTCTCGGGAATGCACTGCGGATGATTTTGTCATTGCATAATCTCCATAGATAGGGGTCATCCCATACGTAGTACTTAGCATCACCGGATCTTTTCCTTGTAAGTTCGAGATGCCATAGGTGGAAATTGAGATGTAGCTACGAAGTTACAAATATCCAAACCATGGTGGGCCGACTTGATATGCAGGGAGTTACTCATCGGGGAACTTCGTCTCGGATGGGTAGTTGTTCGCTTCCTCCTTCAATCCTGCTTAGGTGGTCTGCTACTGGCATTCTCGGCACCTTTCTTGTCTCTGATTTCCAAGTCAAATTCTTGGAGAAGAAGCATCCACGGATCAGTCTCGGCTTTGCATCCGGCCTTCTTCAACAAGTATGCTAAGCGTGATCGAGAGAATACAACTATTTTGGAACCGAGAAGGTAGGAACGAAACTTATCCAGGGCAAACACAATTGCCAGAAGTTCCTTCTCAGTTGTTGTGTAGTTTTTTCTTTGGGCCGGGTCCATGGTTACGGGACGCATATGCAATAACATACCTTGGTTGGCCAACTCGTGCTCTCCGGCGAGAACAGCCTCGGGGCCGAATGGATGCGTCGCACATGAGTTCAAATGGCAGGTCGGCTTGGTGCTTGCAAGATGGGTGTGATGTAAGTTTGCGCTTAAGCTCTTGAAATGCCTCAATGCAAGATTGGTCAAAGTTGAAATCAGCATCTTTACGTGGGGGTTTGGACAGCGGCAGGCTAGTTTGTTAAGTCTTTGATGAACCTTCTGAGAAGCCTGCGTGCCCCAAGAATGAGCGAACTTCCCGCATAGTTGTGGGGTTAGGAGGGAGGAAATTATATCTATTTTAGCTTTGTCCACTTCTATTCCTCTTTTGAGACCAGGTGTCCCAATACTATTCCCTCGGTCACCATGAAATGACACTTTTCGAAATTAAGAACTAGGTTCAAATCGGTACATCTCTTCAAGACTTTTTGGATAGGTTGTTCGGGCATGCTTCAAACGAGTCGGCGTATACCGTGAAGTCGTCCATAAACACCTCCATGCATTCACGCAACAAGTCCGAGAATATGCTCATCATGCGGCGTTGGAATGTACTCGGAGCATTGCCTGATCCGAATGGCATTCGGTGTAAGCAAAACGTGCCAAAGGGCATGTGAAGGTGGTCTTATGTTGGTCTTCGGTGCTATGTGTATTTGCATGTATCCGAAAATCCATCCGATAAAGCGGTAATGGGATTTCCTGCTATTTTTTCTAGCATCTGGTCAATGAAAGGCAAAGGAAAATGATCCTTGCGGGTTGCTGATTTAGTTTTCTATAGTCGATGCATACCCAGGCTGTTCTGAATCCTCATCGGTACCAACTCGTCTTGTTGGTTTTCGTTTGGTCATCCCAGATTTCTTTGGCACTACCTGCACAGGACTCACCCATTGGCTATGCGAGATGGGGTAGATGATGCTGCAGACAAGTAAGCTTTGTGACTTCTTTCTTGACTACATCTAGAATGGTAGGATTCAGTCTTCGTTCTTTGTTGCCTTGTGGGCTTAATATCTTCCTCTATTAATATTACATTGCATGCATATGGAGGGATTGATACGGAAGGTCAGAAAGTTTCCACCCAATTGCCTGTTTGTGTTGCTGAGGACTCCTAACAGACTTATCTTCCTTTCTGGGAGGAGGTTGCTTGCAATGATGACCAGGGAGGCATTTGTTCACCGTCGAGAAAAGCATATTTTTAGATGGCTAGGCAGTGGTTTCAGCTCCATGGGTGGTGGAGATGGAAATTCTCGAGTTCGACTCTCGGATCCATTGGCTAGTAGGCTTGTTCTTGATTCGGCATCATGATTGCCGTTATGGATTCGGCGTTGTCGTGCTTAACCCGACTTGGAAGGCTTGTTTGGCTTAGATTGGGTAGAAAGTCGGCCTCGGCTCTCCTTATGGTTTCGGTCTGGTCTTTTGGCCGAGATGGTTTTGGGTGTCGGCTTTTGTGTTTGACTCGTTGGCGAGTTGACTTTTGACCTGACATTGACTCGGCCTTCTTTGGCGGTGACTTCACTTCGGCTGTGAATATAGTTGCCGGTTCGGCTGGTATGAGCTTTCTAGTTTGACGCAACTTTTACTTCTGCCTTGCTGCTCTTGTTCTCGAGGGCTTGGGATAGCAAACTTGATTTTATTAACTCAGTTAATTCTTTTCAAATGTCAAGTTCTGATGTCATTTGTGATCTTCCTCAAAATTTGGGTCTCTAGTGCTTCCCATGATCAGCCTTCGACAGCTATCGGTGGCATCGGTTCGAGCAAGATCTTCCATTCCCGCTGCGATTTGTCAGTTGGAAATATTCTTCCACTAATTCTTCCATGATATCTATGCCAAAGAGTGAGTGGTCTTCGGCGGGGGTGCTTCATAGCTTCAAAGATATTGAAGCTGCACCGGTGTGTTTAGAATTCCATAGAGAGTATTAGGCATGTACGTCGATCTTCGTCTTTTTTGTCATTAAAAATGGTCTCCCAGTATCAATGTTGATCCTTTCTCGATGATTTCGTCCTCCATGTCGAGCACGTAAAAATCAGCTGGAAAGATTAATTCATCCACTTGGACGAGGACATCTTCGAGAACTCCGGGGGTTGCACGATACTTCTATTAGCAAGTTGTATGGTCATCCACGTGGGTTCTAGATCTCCAAGATTGAGGGACCTGTAAGTTGATGCGGCATGACGTTGATTGACGCCCCTAAGTCCAACATAGCATCAGCGAATGTGGAGTCACCGATGGTGCATGGGACCCAGAAGATACTGGGTCTCGGCATTTCTCTGGCAAGACCTGTGAAATTCTTGCAGTGGGGTGGTTCCTGGTTAAGCTTGAGACCACACCTCCAAGTTCTCGATTCCCCTTCATCTTCTTTCTTTTGTGAACGCATAATTCCTTGAGGAATTTTGCGTATTTTGGGATTTGTTTAATAGCATCGAGAAGTGGAATGTTGATTTCCACCTTCCGGAACATCTTCAGCAGCTCGTCATCAGAATCTGGCTTTTTCGCCGAGACGGTTCGGGATGGAAATGGCAATGGGACCTTTGTCTGAGAGTGAGGCGGTGAGTCGGCTGTCACTTCAGAGTCGGCTTCATCTTGTTGCTGTACCTGATGCTGGCTCATGCAGGCTGAGGTAATTTTGCCGCTTCTGAGTATTACTGCGTTAGCATTCCTCCGGATTCGGAATGGATTGGGAGGAAGGTTACTCGAGTTTGACTGACTGTAGTTCACTCACAGTGTTTGCCAGCTGACCTATTTGCATCTTGAGGTCCTGGATGGTGGCGGTCATATTTTGCTGAAATTGTAAATTCTTTGGAACTTACTGATTGCTGAAATTCTATGTTACTTGCTGCCAGCTGCTTCATTAAATCTTCTAGTGATGGAGAGTTATCTTGGGTAGGAGTTCTCTGTTCTTTGAGGTGGGAAGGATGATGTTGAGTATTGTGAACTCGGCTGCTGATAACTAGTTGTCCCATAGGGCAAATTCGGCATGAATCCGGCTCTTTGAGCCGCATATGGTCTGGCTGTGGATTGGGCCGGAATGGTTGTTTCCCATATGGTTGGTTATCGGTGCCGGTTCTGATAGGGTTGCTTCCCATATTGAAATCCTCCTACAGCTCCAACACTTTCGGTTTGGCTAGACTCGGTTTCTTGAGTGGGGCACATATCAGTTGGATGCTCTGTAGAGGTACATATGCCACAGACTTTGCTGCCATGGTTGGGTGATGTTGACTAACAGCCAGTTGTCTCACCAGAGATGTCAGTTCGGTCAGCTGGTTCTCCAGCCTTTGGTTGGAGGGCTGCACCGATTTCGTTCAACTGGTCGAGACAGATTCGCCCTCCGATCCCAAATTGTTGAGTGTTGCTTGCCATGTTTGAGATCAAATGCCTTGCTGCTACTGGTGTTTTGTCCATTAATGCTCCTCCACTGGCGGCATCAATCATACTCCTGTCCATCATGGATAATCCTTCATAGAAGTATTGGATCAGCAGTTGCTCGCTGATCTGATGGTGAGGACAGGTGGCACAGGAGCTTGTTGAAGCGCTCCCGGTACTCGTGCAGAGTTTCTCCTGTATGCTTTGCCTTATCCCATGATTTCCTTCCTTATGGTCGCAGATCCTAGAGGCTGGGAAAATTTTTTCCAGGAAGGTCCGTTTCATATCTCCCCGGTGTTGAAGAGTGCTGGCTGCAGATATAGCTTGATCCTTTGCAGCTCCGTCTAGAGAGAATGGAAATGCCTTCATCTTGATGTAGTCTTCTGGGATTCCTTGCGGCCTCATCGTGGAACAAACCACGTGAAATTCTTTAAGGTGCTTGTGGGGTCTTCTCCTGCAAGACCATGAAATTTAGGCAGCAAATGTATCAATCCAGACTTCAATTCATATGTCTGAGCCGGCTCAGTTGTGGATACTGGATACACCATGGTTGGTACACCACATCTGGAGTGGCTAGCTCCTTCAATGTCTGTTAAGATTTTCCATCTGCCCTGGCTCTATAAAGTTGTCAGTACTATTAATGAAAATGTTAGTACAAGAATGATTAGATTTATCACAGAGTTTACACTATTACTAATATTTACTGTGGTATTTCTAATTTTACGTAACCTTCGTAAAAGTTAGTTCTATTTTGGATCAAAAATATACATTGGGTCAGTGCTACTCCTAGTCATGCATCATGCAAACTTCTAAGGTAACAACAATCAGGATGTAGTCAATATGTAATGCTGAATGTGATGCAGAGTTAGAGAATTTAATATATGCAATGCAGAGTAATTTTATTCTATATCAATATGTATATATTTGTTTTTTTTTATCGGTGAATTCACGTGAAATTTTATTAACAAATTCAGACTCAATCAAACCTTAAAACAAAACTTCTTACAACTCGGATTCGACTCGGTTTACTTGGCACACTGAAATACACAAAAGAACTTGTATCCCCGGCAACGGCGCCAATTTGATAAAGCCTTCTTTCTTGTCGTTTTGAACACTTTATCAGATACTAAAGCTAACTATAGCATAGCTAACCCTAGGTCATTCTTCTCAAGGACACAGTGCGTTCAATGGATATTTCAATAGGCGGTAAACAAAAATCGGACTCTGATTGTAAGTCACAGACTTGTCTCAGCACTGGCCGAGTTGCACTTGGCAGAGATTAGGCCGAATTGATCTCGGCAGAGACGATTCGGTTCGGTCTCGGCTGAGTGCAGACGGACTTCAGGAGGACTGCCTCCGTCTCAGACTCGAAAAGCAACAAGTAAGGGGGGAGGATTTAAGATGTAACTAACTATAAACAGAATTAAAATAAACTACTATGCTGAATACTATTTCTAAGAGTATTACTACTACTGTGTTCATGTTCCGTTCCAATATTCAGGGTTTTCTGGTTCAATCATTCCAATTACAGTCCATCTCAGTCTCCATGGGTCTTATGGCAATCACCATAGGTTCGTCTCATACCATACCGAGGGTTTACACAATCGTTACCTCATCTGTTGATAGAGATTAAGTTCAAGCTGATTTTAGAGTCTCAATTAATTATCATTAACTGATCATCTACTGAATTAGTTAAACCAGTTCCAATCGGCTTAGTTTAACTTTGTTCTATTACCATGTGCAATTGCAACTTAGTAATTGAATTGAATTATCAGGAATGCAATGGAGTTAGAACTCAGAAAATACTCATTATATTGAGAACAAAGTACAAACACAGGGCCTGGATTCGGTGGTTCCATCTTCCACAACGATCGCCATGGACGACGGTGATGGTTCGCCTCTGCTAGCTAGGAACTGAGGTTCAGATCCACCAGAGTGCGTCAGTAGTCTGATCGGTCTCCTCTGATAATCTTCGGCTTCTCATTCCTTAGCTTGCATTTCCTCAATCGAGAGAAACGCCATTGACAAAGACCGTATACCACCGTGAATGGAGGAGAAGAAAGGTGAGAGAATTCAGAGAATATGGACACGGGAGAGTTTTGAATGCCAAAAGCCCCTATTCTATCAAAGTTCCTTCTATTTATACAAGAGAAGGCACAGCTAACGATGCTAACAGAATTACATGTGCATCTCCTATTCTACCCTTGCTGTGACATACGTATTAGTTGCATCAGTAGTGACGTGGAATGAGCTAGGTCCAGGGTGGATATTGTTGCTGACGTGGAGTTCGCGTGGCTCTTCGACTCGGTTCTGCGGCCGAAGTCTTGGCCTGGCTGAGATACTCTCGGCTTGTACCTTCGGCCGGTCACCTGAACCTGCAATGAAGAGATAGTTAGCTAAGAATCTTGATTAGGCACAACTTATGTTTTACTTCGAGTTTTGGCCATTAATTTGGATTTTAGCTAACAGTTATCTTTTAAGCTCGTGAGTTGCTCAATGGTGCCCTTCTTAGGTTCACTTAGGATGTGCATTTTATGACCCATCAATGCTCCATTGAAGTACATATGCCACAGACTTTTGCTGCCATGGCTGGGTGATGTTGACTAACAGCCAGTTGTCTCACCAGGGATGTCAACTCGGTTAGCTGGTTCTCCAGCCTTTGGTTGGAGGCTGCACCGATTTCGTTCACTGGCCGAGATGGATTCGGCCCTTTGATCCCAAATTGTTAAGTGTTGCTCGCCATGTTCAAGATCAGATGCCTTGTTGCTACTGGTGTTTTGTCCATTAACGCTCCTCCACTGGCGGCATCAATCATGCTCCTGTCCATCATTGATAGTCCTTCGTAAAAGTACTGGATCAGCAGCTGTTCGCTGATCTGATGATGGGGACAGGTGGCACATAGCTTGTTGAAGCGCTCCCAATATTCATGCAGAGTCTCTCCTGTATGCTGCATTATCCCACAAATTTCCTTTGTGATGGTCGCAGTCCTAGAAGCTGGAAAATTTTTTTCTAGGAAGGTCCGTTTCATGTCGCCCCAGGTGTTGAAGAGTGCTGGCTGTAGATATAGCCAGTCCTTTGCAGCTCCGTCTAGAGATAATGGAAATGCCTTCATCTTGATGTAATCTTCTAGGATTCCCTACGGCCTCATCGTGGAACAAACCACGTGAAATTCTTTGAGATGCTTGTGGGGGTCTTCTCCTGCAAGACCATGAAATTTAGGCAACAAGTGTATCAAACCAGACTTCAATTCATATGTCTGAGTGATGATGTGCGTTTTTACAGTCGTTTTACGCGCTTATCAAATAACTAAAGCTAACTATAGTATAGCTAACCCTAGGTCATTCTTCTAAAGGACACAGTGTGTTCAGTGGTGATTTAGTGTGCAGCAAACGGAAGTGGAATCTCAGTGTAAAATACCGACTCGTCTCGGCAATGGCCGAATTGCTCTCAACAGAGACTGAGCCGAGTCGACCTCAACAGAGATGATCTGGTTTGGTCTCAGTTAAGCGCAGACAAACGCTACAGAGGTGGACTACCTCTGTCTCAGACTTAAAGGCAGTAAACAAGGGGGTTGGAGTGCAAGAAAAGTAGAAAGTAAACTAAGACTATGAATGCAGTAAACATATACTACTGTTACTAGTTATCTATTATTATTATTATTTAACTGTGCTCATATTCAGTCCCATTAACCCAAGTTCAGTCCAGGCTCCACACTCCAGTTCTCAATCCATATCAGCCTTGGGAAGTCTTATGGCAATCGCCAAAGGTTCGTCCATTGCCATACCGAGGATTTATGAAATCGCTACCTCATCAGTTGGCAGGGATTAAGTTCAGAGCTGATTTTAGGTTCTCAGTTAACAATCGCCAATTGATTACCTACTAAATTAGTCAAACCAGTTCCAATCGGCTTAGCTTAACATTGTTCACAATTTAATTGCAATCGCATTTCAAATCATGAATTAAAGTAGAGGAAAAGAATGGAGACAAGAGTTGCAGAATGAAATTGATTAACAGAAATGGAATACAAATACAGTGGTTCTGAATTTAGATGAATCCATCTTCCACGATGATCGCCATGGTTGATGGGGGTGGTTCACCTCCATTAGCCTGAATGTTGAGGATCAGCTCCACTAGAGTGTGTCAGTAGTCTGATCGGTCCCTTCTGGCAGACTTCGGCTTCCCAGTCTCAGACCTGCACTTCCTCAATCGAGAGAAACGCCAATGAGCATCGTGCACCACCGTGAAACGGAGAGAGCGAGAGCGAGAGCGAGAAAAATGGGTACAGTGAGTATGGAATTAGAGTGAATTCAAAGACAGAACAAAATATCCTAACGAATCCTAACAGAATTACACTGTGAATGTTCTATTCTACCCCTGTGAAAATCTTCGAAAATGACGTGGCAGATTCTTCAAGAGTGACATGGTGGCTGAGCTGGCGCCGAGGTGGCCTCTAAGCTAGATAGTTGACCTGGTCAAGCATAATTGGGCCGCTCTTTATTGGGCTGCTGGACTGCAAAGCATAGGTTGCCGAGATGACTCTGGTCCAGCCGAGATGGAGTCTGACTGGCTAGTATGACTTCATCTCGGCTGAGACTCCTTTTGTTGACCCTGGTCAACTCGGCTTGACCTGCAGAAGAAGGAGTGACACTTTTATTAGCTAAGAAGTCTGAATTAACACAGATTTGTATTTTCTGTGTATTCAAACCCATAGAATGAATCTTAGCTAACAATCCATTCTTAAGCACAGAATAGTCTTGCAAACCTCCTTCTTAGGTGTCTAAAAGATGTATAAATTGTGACTCATCACTAAGCCGGCTCCAGTTGTGGATATTGGATACACCATGGTTGGTACAACACATCTAGAGTGGCTAGCTCTTTCAACGTCCTGTCTTGGTGTTCCATCTTCCCTGGCTCTGTGAAATTGTTAGTACTAGTAATAAAATAGTCAGTACAGAACTGGTCAGAGTTAATGGCAGAATTTACACCACTATTGATATTTACTGTGGTATTTCTAATTTTTCGCAATCTGCGTAAAGTTAGTTCTATTTCTGGATCAAAAACATGCAATGGGTCAGTACTACTCCTAGTCATGCATAATGTAGAATTTAAAGTAACTAAAGCAGCAATTAATTCTACTAAAAACAGAATGTGGTCAATACGTACTGCAAAATTAAATGCAATGCAGATTTAGAAATTCTAATATACTTATATGTATATATTTGTTTTTGTCTAACAGTGAATTCACGTAGGGATTTATTGACAAATTCAAACTCAACAACTCTAAACAAAACTTCTTACAACTCGGATTCGACTCGGTTTACTTGGCACACCGAAACACAAAAGAACTTGTATCCCCGGCAACGGCGCCAATTTGATGATGCGTGTTTTTCTAGTCGTTTTGAACGCTTTAATCAAATAACTAAAGCTAACTATAGTATAGTTAACCCTAGGTCATTCTTCTCAAGGACACAGTGTGCTCAATTGTGATTTAGTGTGATGCAAACAGAAGTCGAATCTACGTGTAAAATACCGACTCGTCTCGGCGATGGCCGAGTTGCTTGATGATGGGCGTTTTTATAGTCGTTTTATGCACTTATCAAATAACTAAAGCTAACTATAGTATAGCTAACCCTTTGTTCAGCTTATGAAGTCGGATCCGAATGGAACGAGACTTCGGCTCTTGCTTGCTTCTTGTCTTTATTGACCGAGGTGGTGTCGACTTCATGTTGGCCTTGGCCCTTAGTTACTTGGCCAAGTTTTGTTTTGTTTTTTTTTTTTTTTGCAACAGAAGAGAACAGAGATTACATAATGAAATAGAGTCAGATATGCAGAAAGTAAAGAGCAGGTGTACAGAAAGAAAAATTAGAGACAGTTATGCAATGTAAGAAAAAAGGGAAAAATCAATCATGCAGAAAAATCAGAGTTAGTGTTATGGCTAAAGGAACAGAAAGTTAGTAATTATCAAGATGCAAAGTTAGTGTTATCAGCATGCTATTTTATTCAGAAGACAGACACAGACAAATTCAAAAGAATCAACAGACTGACCTGACGGACACACTTTACAGATTCGGGATTCGACCTCACTTAACTTGGCACACAAAGACACAAAAGAACTTGTGTCCCCGGCAACGACGTCAATTTGATGATGGGCATTTTTACAGTCATTTTACGCGCTTATCAAATAACTAAAGTTAACTATAGTATAGCTAACCCTAGGTCATTCTTCTCAAGGACATAGTGTGTTCAGTTGTGAATTGGTGTTTAAGTGAAGTGACGTAGAATCTGAGATGTAAAGTACTGACTCCCCTCGGCACTGGCCGAGTAGCTCTCGGCAGAGACTGAGCCGAGATGATCCCGGTAGAGACAATCTAGCTAGGTCTCGGTTGAGTGCAGACAGACACTATAGAGATGGACTATCTCTGTTTCAGACTAAAAAGAAGTAAATAGGGGGGTTGGAGTGCAAGTAATGCAGAAAATAGACTAAGACTGCGAATGCAATAAACGTATACTATTGTTACTAGTTACCTATTATTATTATTATTTAACTGTGCTCGTATTCAGTCCCACTAATCCAAGTACAGTCCAAGCTCCACACTCCAGTTCTCAATCCATATCAGCCTTGGGAAGTCTTATGGCAATTGCCAAAGGTTCGTCCATTGTCACACCGAGGATTTATGCAATCGCTACCTCATCAGTTGGCAGGGATTAAGTTCAGAGTTGATTTTAGGTTCTCAGTTAACAATCGTCGATTGATTACCTACTAAATTTGTTAAACCAGTTCCAATCGGCTTAGCTTAACATTGTTCACAATTTAATTGCAATCGCGGATCAAATCATGAATTAAAGTAGAGGAAGAGAATGGAGATAAGAGTTGCAGAATGAAATTGATTAACGGAAATGGAATACAAATACAGTGGTCCTGAATTCAGGTGAATCCATCTTCCATGACGATCGCCATGGTTGATGGTGGTGGTTCACCTTCGTTAGCTTGAGCGTTGAGGATCAGCTTCACCAGAGTGCGTTAGTAGTCTGATCGGTCCCCTCTGGCAGACTTCGGCTTCCCAGTCTCAGACCTGCACTTCCTCAATCGAGAGAAATGCCAATGCAGCACCGTGCACCACCAGGAATGGAAGGATGAAGGCGAGGAGATGGAGTGAATGAGGTGTATTAAGAGTGAATTCAAAAGACAGAACAAAAAGTGCACAGCTCCTCCTATATATACACGAGCTGAGCAGCTAGATGCTAACAAAATATCCTAACGAATCCTAACAGAATTACATTGTGAATGTCCTATTCTACCCTTGTGAAGATCTTCCAAAATGACGTGGCAGATTCTTCAAGAGTGACATGGTGGCTGAGCTGGCGCCGAGGTGGCCTCTGAGCTGGATAGCTGACCTGGTCAAGCATACTTGGGCCGCTCTTTATTGGGCTGCTGGACTGCAAAGCATGGGCTACCGAGACGAATCTGGCTTGGCCGAGATGGAGTCGGTCTGGCCGGGAAGACTTCATCTCGGTTGAGACTCCTCTGTTGACCCTGGTCAACTCGGCTTGACCTGCAGAAGAAGGAGTGATACTTTTTATTAGCTAAGAAATCTGAATTAACACAGATTTGTATTTTCTCTGTGTTTAAGCTCATAAAATGAATCTTAGCTAACAATCCATTCTTAAGCACATAATAGTCTTGCAAACATCCTTCTTAAGTGTCTAAAAGATGTATAAATTGTGACTCATCATTGCTCTCGGCAGAGACTGAGCCGAGATGATCCCAATAGAAATAATCTGGCTTGGTCTCAGCTGAGTGCAGACAAACGCTATAGAGGTGGACTATCTCTGTCTCAGACTTAAAGGCAGTAAACAAGGGGGGTTGGAATGCAATTGGAATCAAAACATAGGTTAACTATAATCAAATACAATTACGCTACTCTTAATGCTATTGCTATTACTGTGTTCATGTTCAGTTCCCAATAATCAAGTTCTTTCTGGTTCAATCACTCGAATTACAGTGCTCATCAGCCTCCAGTGTTCTTATGGCAATCGCCAAAGGTCCGTCCCTTACCATACCGAGGATTTACACAATCTGCACCTCATCGGTTGGCAGAGATTAAGTTCAAGCTGATTTTAGATTCTCAATTAACAATCGTTAAGTGATTACCTACTGAATTAGCTAAACCAGTTCCGATCGGCTTAGTTTAACATTGTTCCATTACCAGGTGCAATCGCAACACAGTACTTGAACTTAAGTTTCAGGAATGCAATGAAGTTCAGAATTCAGAAAACGCTCATAATATTGAAAGAAAAATACAAACACAGGGCCTGGATTCGATGAGTCCATCTTCCCCGACGATCGCCATGGACGACGGTGATGATTCACCTCTGCTAGCTAGGATGCTGAGGTTCAAATCTACGAGAGTGTGTTGGTGCTCCAATCGGTCTCCTCTGATAATCTTCTGCTTCTCAGTTCCTAGCCTGCATTTCCTCAATCGAGAGAAACGCCATTAACAGTACCGTGTACCACCGTGGGCGGAGGAGGGGAAAACGAGAAAGAATTTGGAAATTATGGACGCGGGAAAGTTTGAATGCCAAAAAGCCCCTATTCGTTCAGAGTTCTATCTATTTGTACAAGAGTGGACACAGCTAACGATGCTAACAAAATTACATGTACAATTCCTATTCTACCCTTGATGTGACTTGCGTTGCAAGCTACTCCAGGTAGTGACGTGAGGCTGAGTTAGACCCAAGGTGGTTCTGATTGCTAACGTGGAGTTCCACCTGGACCTTCCTGACTGGGCTCTCTGCATGGGTTGAGTCTCGGCCTGGCCGAGAGAATCTCGACCTGGGCTTCTGATGGCGGGCTGAGTTTGGCTGAACCTGCAATGAAGAGATAGTTAGCTAAAAACCTTGATTAAGCACAGATTGTGTTTTACTCAAGTTTAGGCCATTAATCTGGATCTTTAGCTAACAGTCATCTTTTAAGCTCGTGAGTTTTTCAATGGTACCCTTCTGAGGTCCACTTAAGATGTGCATTTTATGACCCATTAGTCCACAACAGCAGAAGCTGACTATGCTAAAGTATATGATCTTCCCGACTTCGAGGATGATAATATTGATCTTGCTGACTTGAGTCATGAAGCCGAGCTGATCAAACTATTAGACCAAGTACGCAACCATGAGAACCTAGAGTGCTCAAATAATGTAGAAGTTCAAGTTGCCGAGATCGAAAAGCTATCCACACCACAAGTGGCAATCATGTTCACTACCAAGTATGAGTCGACCAAAAGAGGCTGAGACCAAAGAAGGACCAAAGTCATCTTGGCCAAGAAGACAATGGTCAAGGCCGACCCACATGTACAAGTGCATGCCGAGACCATCTCGGCCAAAGAAGACTAGAAGTAAGCTAAAGCCGAGTCTGTCTCGTACAATCAAGGCGAGAAACACATTCCATCCAGATCTGACTTCAGAGCAAACCAAAGAGCCGAGTTCTACTCCCATGCGACAAGAATCGATTCTATCAAAAGGAGTTTGCCATAACAGCCAAAGGCCGAGATCATGTCGGCACACCTGGTGCCGAGCTCAATTCAAGTCGGCCAGTCAGATTCAAAAAGTATTTAATGATAATTCTTCATCTTCGCCACCACCCATGGAATTGAAGCCATTGCCAAGCTACTTGAAATATGCCTATTCGGATACTAAGCAGTAACTCTAAATCATCATTGCCAGCAATCTCCACTAGGAGCAGGAGGATAAACTGCTGCAAGTCTTGAGGCAACATAAGAAGGCAATTGGGTGGAAATTATCTGACCTTCCCAGAATAAACCCTTCCACCTGCATGCATAGAATTTTAAAGGAGGAGGAAGCCAAGCCCATAAGGCAATAGCAAAGAAGAATGAATTCGACCATCCTAGACGTGGTCTAGAAAGAGGCGACAAAACTGCTTGTTGCAAGGATCATCTACCCCATCTCAGATAGTTAATGGGTGAGCCTAGTACAGGTAGTACCTAAAAAGTCTGGGATGACTGTCATTAGAAACTAGCACGACGAATTGGTACCTATGCGGATTCAGAATAGCTGGCGAGTCTACATCAACTATAGAAGATTAAATCAGGCAACTCACAAGGATCACTTTCCTTTGCCCTTCATAGATCAAGTTCTGGAGAAATTAGTAGGGAAGCCCCATTATTGTTTTATGGGTGGCTTCTCTGGATACATGCAAATCCATATTGCACCTGAAAATCAGCACAAGACCACTTTCACCTGCCCATTTGGTACCTTTGGGTACACTTGCATGTTCCTATTGTCAGATCTGGCAACGTCTAACTTCAGTCCTCTTTATCCCTACACAATGTTCTTCATGTTCCAAAAATGGCTAACAACCTTGTCTCTATACATAGGCTTATACAAGATTGAAATTGCTCAGTAACATTTTTTTCGTTCTCATTGTGTTATACAGGAATTTAGAATGGGGAGGATGATTGTAGTTGCTAAAGAGTGGGATGGGTTATATTACTTACAACATAAAGAGATAGGTAACAACACCAATAAGGAAGAATTGCCTTCCAATCAATAGGCAACCTCAAAAACTTGGGCAGCTTCTCCAATTTAGCTTTGCCATAAACGTCTTAGACATAGACCATTTGGGTTACTTAAGACAATGTTTCCATATTTATTTACAAAAGAGTCTACTAAGTCTTTTAAGTGTGGTGTTTGTCATTTTTCAAAGCACCATTGTGCAACATTTTCTCCTAGTAATAATAAAAGTCTTCAACCTTTTGACCTTATTCATTCTGATGTGTGGGGGCCAGCTAGTAACTCTATATCGGGGGCTAAGTGGTTTGTATCATTTATTAATGATTGTACTCGTGTGACATGAATATTTCTTATGAAACATAAAATCGAGGTTTGTCAAATATTTGTCGATTTTTTCCGTCTTGTCAAAAACCAATTCGATAAATCTATAAAAAGACTATGATTAGACAATGGTACCGAATTTGTAAATCATGAGTTCTCGAAGTTTCTTAAAGATAATGGTGTGGTTCATGAACGAACGTGTGTGAATACTCTCCAACAAAATGGGGTTGTAGAAAGGAAAAATTGCCATCTCCTTTAGGTTGCTAGAACCCTCCTCTTCCAAATGTCTATTCCTAATGTTTATTGGGGAGAACTTGTCCTAACTACCACTTATCTCATCAACAGGTTACCCACTCAATTTTTAAACGGTATTAGTCTAATTAAAGATATGTTATCCTTCTTCTCCCTTAATGTTAAGCTTACCAAGTCATGTTTTTGGGTGTGTTACCTTTGTCCATTCTCATAACCTACATCTTGGGAAGTTAGACCCTAGAGCTATCAAATGTGTTTTCATTGGTTATCTTTCAAATAAAAAGTGGTTTAAGTGTTATCATCCTCCAAGTCGTCAGGTCCTTGTCTCAATGGATGTTACTTTTAATGAAACACAGTCATTCTTTGTTAACCCTCCACTTCATGGGGAGAGTTATCTAGAAGTTGAGCCTGTCATTGAGTCATTACCTTTTCCTACTCAGGATGTCATCGAGTCATTACCTTTTTCTTCTCAATTTGTATGTACTAACCATCTCTCTGGATAACATTAGAGTTTTATTGTTGCATATGATGCAATCAAAACACCTACATTAGTACAGGAAGCTTTGAAAGATGAGAATTGGGTTCAAGTAATGAAAGAAGAGATGAAAGCGTTAGAGAAAAACTCAACTTGTGAAATTGTTGATAGGCACAAAGACAAAAGAGTTGTAGGTTGTAGTTGGATACACAATATGAAGTGTAAATCTGATGGGACCCTTGATCGATAGAAAGCAAGATTGGTTGCTAAAGGGTATACACAAACTTATGGAATAGATTATGAGGAAACATTTGCCCCTGTAGCAAAGATGAACATGGTAAGAGTTATTCTTTCTTTAGCCGCCCACTTTGGCTAGAACATGCTACAGTTTGATGTTAAAAATGCTTTCCTTCATGGAGACCTAAAAGAATAAGTCTACATGGAGATTCCCCTAGGATTCCATTATTATAATGAAAAGAACAAGGTATGTAGACTCAAAAAGGAATTGTATAGACTTAAAAAGTCTCCCTAAGCATGGTTTGGAAGATTTGCACAAGTCATGATATCCTTAGGATACAGACAAAGTCAAGGTGATCATACTCTCTTTATAAAACAAATTAAGTCCAATAACCTAAGATTCAATAAATGTGTCAATATTAAACATAAAAAGATGTGAAAAATATCGAACATAAGTCACTATTAAGTACCTCAAAAGTGCTTTATCAAACATCCCACAAAGAACCACTTAGTTTTCTATTTGGACGTGATTGACCAATTGAGTGATGATTACATAAATTTGAATTCTAAGTTCCTTGATTTTGATATTGTTACTATCTATGATTGTACTTGTACTAGGTTAAGTGAATGTTCTATTTGCATAGAAATTAGTATTGTGGTTAATGCAGGTACAAAAGTTTTAGATATTGCAAGCTTGGATATTGCAAGTGTGGATGCTATAGGAGTTGTAGAGCTTGTTGTAGTTCCACCT
>JAENHJ010000233.1:0-17500 GCA_025330945.1 Mucuna pruriens
TCTTACTTCGTTCCAGTTACGTATTCTGTGCACTCGAAGATCCACAGCAAATTCTGAAATAGCTAGAGGGGTAGAGATAAGGAGAAAGTTAGGGTGATAGGAGCTGCAGAGAGGTGATCCTTCTGAGTTTGTAAAGAGATGATTATTGCACCTACACACAGAATGAGTAGTGATATTAAATATTTTAAATGCCTTGGCAAAGGGCATATAAAGCTTCTGATAATGTAATAAAGAGCCATGATTTTGGGAATAATGGCGAGATAAAGTGAAATGAAAACTCGCGTGGAATATATCTACTACAGTGATTTACAGAGTTGTAGTGATGATTCATGGTGAAGTGATTTGCTTATGGTGAGAGGTTGATGGGAAGCCGGTGATAGAGGAAGTTGAGACACAAAGGAAAATATTTTCCATTCTAGGTGTCATGTCTTAGGTAACTTGTATTCTATAATAATAGATGGTGGTAGTTGCGTGGATAATGACTAGTAGAGAGTTGGTAGGAAGTAAAGTTAAGCTCCTTAATTCTGCATCTAGGTAAAATGCGAGGCTTTGTAGTGGCAAGTAAGCATGAGTTAATGAGTGGACTGATCGGTCTAGGTTATCGTCTTTTTAGACACTAGAAAGGATGTTTTAGAAATTTTGTGTAAGAATGGTTGTTAGCTTGATTCATTTTATGGGCTTGAATATATACAAATCTGTGTTAATTTAGATTTGTTAGTAATAAAGAAATATCCTCCTTAACCTGTAGTCAAGCCAGGAGTTGATCGAAGGTCAACAAAGGAGTACCAGCGGAGATGAAGTTGTCGTCCAGTGCATTTCATCTCGGCCAGAACAGTCGTCGGCGGTTAAATGTATAAATGACAGCCTAGTAGAGAAACCCCGATTGTATTGACCACATCGGTATCAGCTGGTCATCTCGGCGTTAGCACAAATTTCCATATGTCACTCACCAGGAAATGCGCGTTGAAGATGCTGTAAGAGATTGAATAGGATCTTTGTGATGATGTAATTACGGTAGGGTTCGTTAGAATTAGCATATCACAGCTTCAAGTATTATATATAGGAGGAGTTGTGTACTTTTTACCAGATTCTGTCTTTTAATCCTTTCTTAATACGCCGTTACTCGTTTCACCATGCAAATCCTTCCATTACGGTGGTGCATGGTGCTGCATTGGCATTCTCTGTTGAGAGTGCAGGTGCAGGCCCAGGCTTGAGAAATGCGCCGGAGGGCCGTCAGATTCTTGGCACTCTGGTGGAGCTGATCATCAGCGTTAGGGCTAGCGGAGGTGAACCACCACCATCGACCATGGCGATAAATGCGTGGAAAGATGGATTCATCTAATTCAGAACCACTGTATTTGTATTCTATTTCTGTTAATCAATTTCATTCTTGACTCTTTCTCCATTCTCTTCCTACTTTAATTCATGATTTAATCACGATTGCAATTAAATTGTGAACAATGTTAAGCAACCGATTGGAACTGGTTTGACTAATGTAGTAGATAATCATTTGGATTGTTGGTGAGAACCAAAATCAGCTCTGACTTAATCTGTGCCAATTGATGAGTATCGGTGCATAAATCACCGATATGACAATGGTGAACTTTGGCGATTGCCATAAGAACCATGGAGGCTGATATGGAATTTGAGAACTTAGGAGTGTGGAACTGGGTGAACTTGGATTAATGGGATTGAATATGAACACGGTTATATAATAATAGATAACTAGTAAGTAGTATGTGTTCACTTTGCATTCTTAGTCTTAGTTTACTACTTTATATGCTTTCAACCCCATTCTTTCTAGAATGCGAGACAGAGATAGTCCATCTACGTAGCGTCTGTCTACATAGCCGAGACAAAGCCGGATCGTCTCTGCGAGATAAATTTCGGCTCTGTCTGTAAAGCGACTTGACGGCCTTCAAAGAGTCAGTTAAAACTTTCTTTCTTGGGTGCGATAGCATCTTACTTCGCTAAATCCTGTTGAACATTGTGTCGCGAGAAGAATGACCTAGGGGTGGCTATGCTATAGTTAACTTTAGTTATTTGATAAGCGTTCAAAGCGACTAGAAAAAACACGCTCATCATGGACCAGCAGGTCAAATGTCTTTTCATAAAATATGAAGATAGGTGTTGTGTGATGTGGTACCATGGAGGCCACACTTGTTGTTGGGAAGACCTTGGCAATATGATAGGAAGGTGATTCATGATGGAGTCATAAATAGGTTCACATTTGTACATATGGGATGAAAGGTAGTTCTTAAGCCTTTGTCTCAAAAAGTTGCATAGGAAGATAGGAATGAAAAAAGAGAGAGAAGTTATATTGATAGAAATTGAAAAATAAGAGAGAAACAAAGTAAGAAAAAGCAAGAGTGAGAAGAAATAAAAGAGCCAAACCCCAAAATGGTAAAAGCAAAAAGAGGAAAAAGTGAGACTTTGTTAGTTGGCCCTCAGGGAGGTGAAAAAGGTCCTTCTGGCCAAAAAGGAACCTTTGTATGCCTGTACCCACCGACTTGTTGTTATATGCTTGTTCTTCTTCAGTGATTCCTTTGACTCACAAGTACAAAAGGACTCTTGTAAGAGAGACCTACGCTTAAAGATGAGTGGAATTAAGAGAGTTATGTCCATGGAAAAAGAATCATTGCTTACTAACTCCTTATGATTTTCCTTTATGTTGTGAACCTTTTTCTTTGTAGGTAAGAAGCAAGCGTGAAGAGACTTGAAATGGCATTCATGGAAAGCAAGATTTTGGTTTTCCATTCCATGTTCCATGATGTCCCTAAAGATACTGTTGCACTTGTGCCAAGAGACTCACTACCTTATCAAACAAATTGTTGCATAAAGTTTTTATTGTTTCCTTGCATGTTATCTTTAAATCTTTTGAACTTTATGGTGTTTTGATGCATGCTAAGACATTATAAGTTATTCTTAATGCTTCGTTTTCTTTGAATGGACTATCCTTTACTATAGTGTATGATTTGTAGTAGTTTCCAAAGTAATAGGATGTTATATGTTTAAGAAATGAACTTCAATAATATTAAGAATAGATCCTATTTTGAAATGCCTAAGAATTGTATGCATGGATCCTTGAGTAGAGGCATTACTTGTGAAAAGTTTGTATGGATGCTTGAATTTTTGGAGTATTTTGAGAATCTTAAACTGTATGTAGATTTTATTGTTAAACATTCCTTTTGAAGTAAAAGAGGGACAATGTATCTTGATCATATCGATCTAAGCATTCTTACATGTGTTGAAGAATGATAGTCTTGATATGTCATATCTTGATATGGGAACTAGTAGTATGCACTATTGTGACTTAGAAACGATTGATATGCTTTTTCCTCGACAAAAGGTGATGATATATTTCTTAAAAGCAAACATTCTTTGCATTTATATAAGTATCAAAATATGTTTGAATATGGTGTTAGGTTGAAAAATAATAAAATGCATTCTTCATGTAAAAATCCTTATTCCTTGTTTTAACATGTGTAGGTATAGTAGAGGCTAATTTACATCATGATCTTGGTATAACGTGTGATCCATTTTGAACTCTAGAACATATTGCCTCGAATTCTTAATTGAAGAAGTGCACAAGAACGTTGGAGTTTATTGGATGAATATTGGAAGAACATTTGGAAGACCATTGGTGGTTCCTCCACTCATATCTTTGACCCCGAAGGAACAAGGACCGTAGTGTCAGACAAAGACTCCAAGTTCTTGGGTCACTTGCGGAGATCTCGTTGAGTAGCTCAAAAACTAAAGCTACTCTACTCAAGCTACTTGTCATCCCCGAACAGATGGGCAGATAGAGGTTGTTAATAGAACATTAGGTCAACTATTGAGATGTTTTTGTGAAAAGTAAAAGATTGAGAAGAATGGATACCTCATATGGAATTTGCTTATAATCGGGTATTCAATACTACTATTTCTTATTCACATTTTGAGTTGACTTATGGTTTTAACCTCACTTGAGTTGTTTCATTTACTTGTTATGTCTTATTACGCTAATATTTAAGGCTTAATCAGCTTCGGTTTGTTCAAAATTTGCATGATAAAGAGTTGAACATGGAATTTGAAACGATATGCTAGAAGTGCCAATGAGGAAGGAAAGGGTTCTCTTTAAAGAAGGGAGACCTTGTGTGGGTATATTGGAATAGATTCACCGTTTGAGTAAGTCTAAACTCCTTCCAAGAGGATATGACCCGTTTAAAATATTGAGGAAAATAAATGACAACATGTATCAGTGGATATATATAAGTTTGGAAAAGTACTGCTTTAATGTGGAGCAACTCATGTGATTGATAGTCATATTATGCATCTTTTATGGACCTAAGAAAGAGGTTCACAAGACTATCTGTGCTTAAGATTTTGAATGTTGGCTCGGTCGTATTATGGACCTACAAAATGGAAAAAAAAACAAATATATATGCTAATTGAGAATCTTAGCTAAACTCTTCTTTCCTTACTTGGTATCATTGAGGATGTTCTCGGGTCCACCATAAGAAGACTCGACCGAGATGAAATGCGTCTTGGCCAAGGCCCGACTCCATCTCGGCAAACCATATCAGAGCCAGGCTCACGGCCCGACAGCCCAGTAGGTGCGAGTCGATGAGATGCGGCCCCAAAGATCTCTATCGTCAGCGATCCAGCTGAGTCGCTTTCAGCCCAGCTCAGCTGCCCGTCATCCGGAGTAGATTACAAGCGCCAAGTTACACAAGGGTAGAACAAGCAATTCATGTTGTAATTCTGTTAGGAATCATTAGGCATAGTAAGTCACGTGTCGTGTATATATTGGAGGAGCTGTGCACTTTTTAGAGAATCTTTGAATTCATTCTCAGATACACTCTCATTACATCCATTTCCTCGCTCTCGTCTCTCTACGCTAGGTGCTGCAGATGCTGCATTGATATTTCTCTTGATTGAGAAATGCAGATCTGAGCGAAGCCAGAAGCTTGTCGGAGGGGCGATTAAATTCCCAACTGCAGCCTGGTGAATCTGATCCTCAATATTTCGGGTTAACAGAGGTGAACCACCACCATCGACCATGGCGTTCGTCGTGGAAGATGGATCCATACAATTTAGACCATTGTGTTTATACTTTGTTTTACATTAATCAATTTCATTCTGCATCTCTTATCTACTGTTCCTTTTCTCATTTTTAATTCATGATTTTTTTTTTGTCTGCGATTGCATTTTGAATTGTGAGCGATGTTAGCTAAGCCGATTGGAACTAGTTTAACAAATTAGTTTGGTAATCATTTAACGTTGTTGATCGAGGAACCTAAAATCAAGGAACTTAATCCTACCAATTGATGAGGTAGCGATTGCGTAATTCCTCGGTATGGTAATGGGCAGACAGCTGGCGATTGCCCGTAAGACTTCCACAGGCTGATATGGATTGAAGTGGAATGCGGACATTGAACTGGACTTGGACTAATAGAAATGAACACGAACAGCGGTTATATCATAATAATACTAATAGTAAACTAGTAGCGTTAGTATATGTTCCAACACATTCATAGTTTAGTTTATTTTCTTTTCTTGCATTTCAACATCCGTTTTTACTTTCTTTTGAAGCAGAGGCAAAACTAGATAGTCCGCCTGCGTAAGCGTCTGTCTGCCTTTCGATAAAACCAAGACCATATTGATCTATCTTTGAGATCATTGATGAGTCCTAATTTATACATCTTTTAGACACCTAAGAAGGAGGTTTGCAAGACTATTCTATTTTTAGAATGAACTGTTAGCTAAGATTCATTTTATGAGCTCAAATATATAGAAAATACAAATTTGTGCTAATTTAGATTTCTTAGCTAATGAAAGTAACTCTTCTTCTTTTGCGAGTCAAGTAGGAGTTGACCAAAGTCAACAAGGGGAGTCTAGAAACAGAGATATTCGTTCATGGACAGGCTCCAGTAGAGTCAAATCGTCTGGCAATCCTTGACTTGCCAGCCTGACAGCCCCGAAGAGTGGCCCAGTATATTGTCCACATCGGCTATCCGGCTTGGAGGCCACCTCTTGTCGGCTAAATACGCCATGTCACTCCCTTGGAAATACGCCATGTCACGAAAAGATCTGCGTAGGGGTAGAATAGGACATTAGCATTGTAATTCTGTTAGGATTCGTTAGGATTGCTAATCATAGCTCGTGTATATATAGGAGGAGCTGTGCCTTTGTTTAGACGTCCTTTGAATTCACTTTAATTCCACACATCAATTACTTCATCTTCGCCCTCATCCTTTCACCTGGTGGTCACGGTGCTGCATTGGCGTTTCTCTCGATTGAGGAAATGCAGGTTTGAGATCAGAAGCGTCCGCCGAGAGGGACCGGTCGGACTCTTGGCGCACTCTGGTGGGCGATCACCCTCGTTTAAGGCTACGGGGAGGTGAACCACCACCATCAACCATGGCGATCGTGCGTGGAAGATGAATCCACCCTGAATTGGACCACTGTATTTGTATTCTGATTCTGTTAATCGATTTCATTCTGCATTCATATCTCTGTTCTCTTCCTCACTTTAATTCACGATTGAATCTGCGATTGCAATTGAGCGTGAACAATGTTAAGCTAAGCCCGATTGGGCTGGTTTAACTAATTAGTAGGTAATCATTTAACGATTGTTAATAGGAGAACCTAAAATCAGCTCTACTTAATCACTTGTCAGCGATGAGGTAGCGATTGCATAAATCCTCGGTATGACAATGGACGAACCTTTGGCGATCGTCATATGACTACCAAAGGCTGATATGGACTATGAGCTGGAGATTGGAACCTGGACTGGACTTAATTAATGGAACTGAATCTGAATACAGTTATATAATAATAATAGATAATTAGTAACAGTAGTATACATTTTTGCATTCATAGTCTTAGTTTATTTTTTCGCATTACTCGCATCCCAACTCCCGTTCTTGCTTTCTTTTCTTGTTTTTCAGGTTGGGAGGGTAATCCCCTACTGTGGCGTGTGTCTGCTTCGGTAGAGACCAAGCCAGGATAGTCTTAATCGAGAGACTATTCTCAGTCTCGCTCAGAAACGCCAGGAAATGCGGCTAAACTCTGGCCAGAGGAGAGTCGACACTTCACATCTCGGATTCTGCATTGTTTAACTTGACACTAAATCACAATTGAGCACTTGTGTCCTTGAGAAAAATGACCTAGGGTTGACTATACTATAGTTAGCTTTAGTTATTTGATAAGTGCGTTGAACGACTATAAGCGAGACATCATCAAATTGGCGTAGTTTAGGACACAAGTTCTTTTGTGTAAATGTGTGCCAAGCTAAGTAAAGGTCGAATCCCAGTACGTGAAGTGTAAGTCAGTCTTGAGTATTTTGAATTTGTCATGTTTTTTTTTGTTGTTTCTGGATCTGAATAAAAAGCATGCTTACTATATCAATAATTTTTTACGTATAAAACCATTTTGTAGTACTTTAGAGGTAGCATTTTGTTTGCATACATTCTGCATCTTTCTTTTGCATAATCTGCATGATGCATGACTAGGAGTAATCTTGATCCATTGACTGTTTTGACCCAGAAATAGAGTTAACCTTCGTAGATTACGAAAAATTAGAACAACAGTAAATAGTAGTCTTGATATAGAATGCGTAGCTAATTCTAACCAGCTTTGTCTTGATAATCTTGTGTCTAGTTCTAACGTTTTTGCAGAATCAGGGCGAATGGAGAATAACGATAGGGCGTTGAAGGAGTTAGCTACTCGGACATGGTGTATCAACCCTGGTGCATCCAATACCCACAGCTGGAGCCAGCTCAAACATATGAGTTGAAATCTGGTCTTATACACCTGTTGCCCAAATTTCATGGTCTTGCAGGAGAAGACCCCCACAAGCACCTGAAAAGAGTTCCATGTGGTCGCTCTACCATGAGGCCACAGGGGATATCGGAGGACTATATCAAGATGAAGGCATTCCCATTCTCACTGGATGGGGCGTGCAAAGGATTGGCTGTACCTTGAGCCGGCCCTTTTCAACACACGGGGAGACAGCGTGCATTCTGGAGAAGTTCTTCAGGCATCCAGAAGCTGCGACCATGAAAAGAGATATGTGGGATAAAGGCAGCATACAGGTGAAATATTACATGAATCTTGGGAGAGGTTTAATAAACTCTGCGCCACCTGTCCACATCATCGGATCGTGACATGGCTGATCCAATATTTCTATGAAGGACTATCTCTAATGGACGGGGTATGATAGATGCAGCTAGTGGTGGAGCTTTGATGGACAAGACACCCAGCAGCAACAAAGGCACACGATTTCCAACATGGCTGGTAATACACACAGTTCGGAATCAGAGGGCCAATCAATCCCGGATGGTGAATGAAATCGAGTGCGACTTCAATCAGTGGAGAATCAGGTGACCGAGTTGACATCATTGGTGAGACAGCTTGCTATTGGACAACACCAACCTGCCATGGCAGCAAATTTTTGTGGCATATGTACTTCCGTGGAGCACCCCACTGATATGTGCCCCACTCTCCAAGAAAGAAAGCCGGAATACCGGCCAGAAAATGTTGGAGCCATAGGTGGATTTTCGATGGGAAGAGTCCGATCAGAACCGGACGTTTGATAACCAGCAGCATGGGGAACAACCATTTTGGCCAGGACCGAATCAAGGGCCATATGCAACCCAACAATTCGGATCCGCACCGAACACTTATCAGCGGCAAGCAGGTTATCGACAGCCGAATTTCAAAGAATACAAAGACCACCTTTTCAAAGAACAACAACAACAACAGCAGAGAGGCCTACTCAAGGCAACTCTCCATCTCCGGAGGACCTAATGAAGCAACTTGCAACCAATAATCTGGAGTTCCAGCAATGCGTGAGCTCAGAACATGGATTTCAGGAAAATATGACCGCCCCATCCAAGACCTCAAAAGCATAAATTGGTCAGCTAGCCTAACACGGTGAGCCAACTTCAGTCGGCCAGGATCTAGCAATCTCCCTCCAAAGCATTCCCAATCCGAGAGGTAACGCCCGGTGTAGTCACTCTCGAAGTGGAAAGAACTACCTCGACCTACACTGCAGCAGATGCCGAGACCCTTTGTTCCAATTTCAGGGCATAATGCCGACCCTCTCGGAGCCAGAAAAGCTGTTCCATTGCCATTTCCATCTCGGCCCGTTTCAGCAGAAAGCTAAGAGTCGGATGACGAGTTGCTGAAGATGTTAGCAAGGTGGAAATCAACATTCACTCCTTGATGCCATCAAGCAAGTTCCCAATGCGCACAAAGTTCTCAGGAACTACGTATTACCTGCAGGAAGAAGATAAAAGGAAGTGTGGAGGTTGGAGGTGTGGTGTCGGCCTTAACTAAAACGAAACTTCACCGCGGGGACAGCAACACTGCCAAAAAATGCAGAGATCCTGGAATCTTTTCTGTTCCATGCACCATTGGTGAATGCACCTTTCTTAGATGCCATGCTGGATTTGGGAGCCTCAATCAATGTCATGCGGCATCAATCTACAGGTCCACGAATTTGGAATTTAGAACCAACGGGGATGACCATTCAACTTGCTACAGGAGTATTGTCCAGCCTGGGTGTTCTTGAGGATGTTCTCGTCCAAGTTAATGAGCTAATTTTCCAGCTGACTTTTATGTTCTTGACATGGAGGATGAGGCAGTAGGAAAAGAATCAACTTTAATTGCAGGAAGACCATTCTTGATGATTTTACGAACAAAGATTGATGTATACTCAGGGACTCTCAATGGGTCGGTGACACTGGTGCAATTCAATATTTTTCGAAGCTATGAAGCACCCAGAAGACCATTCCCTCCTTTGGCATTGACCTTATTTGAAGAACGGTTGAAGAATATCTTCAACTAGACAGCTGATGCAAGCATGGAAGATTTTGCTGAAGTTACTGATATTATCGATTGCTTAGGAATCTATGAAGAAGCCGGCCAAAAGAAGTACATACCCTCTCCAGCTCAGGGGCCGAATATGATGACATCGCTGACTTGGAATTCAAAGCGAATTATTCAAAACAATGAACCAAGCATGCAATCAGACAAACCGGAATCTTTCGTAGAAGTGAAGATACCTGTTGTTCTTGAAACTAACCAATACTTATTTGCACGGTGCAACAATCTTTTCGGCAAATGGCCAGAATTCGGCCAAAGGAAGGTCGAATGGAAGAACCATAGTCAACTTTCGGCCAAAGAAACCAAGGCCGACAAACCCACCGAGATCATTTCGACCAAAGAACTCAACTCACTTTGGAAAACTCCGATGTTCCATCCAGATCCGACTTAGAAGGCCAACTCGAAGCCAAGGCCGACTCCACTCCCAACGTTGATCGAGCCCATGAAGTCAAGCCGGCGAAACAATCAAAGGCCGAAATCATGTCGGCAGACACCTGGTGCCGAATCAAGACCAAGTCGGACGATCGGATCCAAATTGAGATATTGACAAATCTCCATTGCCACCACCCATAGAACTAAAACCATTGCCGAGTCACTTTAAAATACGCCTACTTGGACAAAGAACATGCAACTCACAGGTTATTATTGCTAGCAATCTCAACCAAGAAAGAAGAAGAAAATTTGTTGGAGGTCCTAAGGCAGCATAAGAAGGCAATAGGGTGGAAACTTTTCGACCTTCCCGGCATAAACCCCTCCATCTGCATGCATAAAATATTAATGGAGGAGGAGATCAAGCCCATAAGGCAGCAGCAAAGAAGACTGAACGACACTCCCGGGCGTGGTTAAGAAAGAAGTCACAAAGCTCCTTGCAGCAGGGGATCATCTACCCCATCTCGGATAGCCAATGGGCGAGCCTTTTGTGCAAGTGGTGCCAAAGAAGTCCGGGCTGACTGTCACGAAAAACCAGCGGATGAGCTGGTACCAAACACGGATTCAGAACAGCTGGCGAGTATGCATCGACTATAGAAGATTAAACCAAACAACTCGCAAAGGATCACTTTCCTCCGCCCTTCATTGACCGATGCTTGAAAAATTAGCGAGGCGATCCCATTATTGTTTTTCTTGATGGATTTTCGGGCTATATGCGGATACATATTGCACCAAGATCAGCATAAGGCGACCTTTACCTGCCCATTTGGTACCTTTGCGTATACACGATGCCGTTCGGCTACCTGTGCAATGCCGAGTACATTCAACGTTGCATGATGAGTATCTTCCGGACTTGCTACAGGACTGCATGGAGGTCTTCATGGATGATTTTTACCGTATATGCTTTGACTCATTTGATGCATGCTGAATAATCTATCAAGGGTGTTGAAAAGATGCATTGACACAAACCTCGTGCTCAATTTTTGAAAAATGTCACTTCATGGTGATTGAAGGAATAGTATCGGGTCATCGGTATCCAATAGAGGCATCGAAGTAGATAAAGCTAAGATAGACATCATATCTTCCCTTCCAAACCCCTCTTCCGTGAGGAAGGTTCGCTCATTTTAGGGACCGGCTTGACGGTAAGATTCATAAAAACTTCAGCAAACTTGCCTTGCCTCTGTCCAAGCTGCTACGAAGGACGTGGAATTAAACTTTGATCAACACCGTATCGAAGCATTTCAGGAGTTGAAGACCAGACTCACGCCCGCTCCCATCTGCAAGCACCAACCAGGACCTGCCATTCGAATTAATGTGTGATGCATCCAACTCCGGCATTAGAGTCGTTTCGGCCAAAGAGCGGAGTCGGCCTCCGGTGCGGGTAATTGCTTATGCATCGAACTATGGACTCGGCCAAGCGGAATTACACAACAACCGAGAAGGAACTATTGGCAATTGTTTTTGCCTGGACAAGTTCGCCCATACCTTCTCGGCACTAGAATAATTGTGTTCTCTCGATCATGCGGCCTTGAGATACTTGTTGAAGAAACCGGATGCAAGCGAGACGATTCGGTGGATGCTTCTCCTTCAAGAATTCAACATTGAAATCAGAGATAAAAGAGGTGTGGAGAACTCTGTAGCAGACCACCCAAGCGAGAATCCAAAAAAGAAAGTGAACCGATGCCTATCCGAGATGAATTTCCGGATGAGCACCTTATGCACATAAAAACGTCTTCACCATGGTTTGCTGACATTTGTAATTTTGTGGCAACATCTCGATTCCCACGAGAGGCATCTCGGCTGTACAAGGATAAAATCAAGCGATGCCAAGTACTACATTTGGGATGATCCCTACCTTTGGAGACTGTGCAGTGACAAAGTCATCCAGGTGCATTCTGGCCGAAGTTCAATCGGTCCTCCGTTACGCCTTTCGGCACTGAGGCGGCCATTATGGATCCACTCGGACTGCCGGGAAAGTGCTAGACTGTGGTCTCTACTGGCCAACCATCTTCAGAGACGCGCATGAATTCGTCTCCACCTGCAAGAAGCCAAAAGGAATGGCCATGAGCAGAAGGCATGAAATGCCCTAAACAACCCATCCAATTCTGTGAAATCTTTGATGTTTGGGGAATAGATTTCATGGGACCATTCCGATCTCCAATGGCTATTCATACATTCTGGCGGGCCGTAGATTATGTATCAAGGTGGGTAGAAGCCATTGCCACGGTAACCAACGATGCTCGAGGTAGTAGTGGACTTCACGAAGTCCAACATCTTCTGGGTTTGGTGTGCCAAAAGCAATCATAAGTGACCAAGGCAGTCTTCTGAACAGAGCTATATGGCTTCCTTCTTCAAAAAATATGGAGTAGCACACAGAATTGCTACTGCCTACCACCCGCAAAACCAATGGCCAAGCAGAAGTGTTCAACAGTGGAAATCAAGAAAACACTGCAAAAGATGACCAATCCAAGGAAGGACTGGAGCCGCCTCCTTGAGGATGCTCCTCAGGGCATGGGAACCGCATACCCGACACCTTTAGGGATGTCTCCCTACATGATTGTTTTCGGCAAAGCCTGTCACCTTCCTGTGGAACTAGAACACAGAGCATCTTGGGCTGTTAAGTGCAATCTGGCCTATGACCAAGCAGGAGCAGAGAAAATTTCAGCTACAAGAGCTAGATGAACTCCGCTTGGAAGCATATGAAAACTCAGGATCTGGCAGAAAATCAAGCGATTCCATGACCAGCAGATCTGAGAAAAGAAAAGAGTTGGCCAGAAAGTCCTCCTGTTTAACTCACGCCTTAAACTCATTGCAGGTAAACTACGTTCTAGATGGGATGGGCCTTTTGTTATCACTAATGTGTTTCCCCATGGTGCAGTACAGCTAAAAAAGGCGAACACAACAACAGCACCTTCCAGGTCAATGGGCACTAAATTAAGCCATTCCATGAAGGCCCAATGTCAATCATTCGAAATGGAGGACATATCATTGATGGAACCAACAGCCCAGATGATTCTCCCTTGCATTGAGGACAATGCAAATTTTAATATAATGGGGTCGGGGATGATCCAAGAATTCCAATTTTTTCTCTTTTCATTCCTTCATCCCGAACTCTGCCAGTTCTAATTCTTTGTTAGTTTTAAGTCTGCTAGTTTAAATTACTTGTTATTTCAAATTTTTTTATTGGGTATTTCATTTCATTTTTCTGTTTTTTTTTTTCAATCTCGTTTTTCAGAATTTAAAATCTCAATTTTGTTTTCCTCCTGAACAAGAATTCCAAGTGGATTGTCAATAACAAGAATGTCATGAAAAGAGTTTTGAATTGGTTTTGAAAGTTTGAATAAAGTCAGTGAAAGCATATCTGCAACTTTGACAAGAGAACTCTCTAGCTCAAGAGAATGAAACTTTTTGTGTTCTAGGCAAAGTAATCGACTGAAAAATTAAAAAAAAAAAAAAAAAAAACCTCGAGTCGACTGATACAACCTGTGTGAGATTTTGAGCCTTATAAATATGGATGGCTTGCATCTTGCCATTCTCTTCTTGTTCTTTAGTGTAATTTTGCATTCATGATAACTGTATATTCTGCATTTTGCTTCAACTCTCTGGATACAACTGCTTTCACATGGAATGACATGATCTAGGCCATGTTTCTTATGAGCCCTGAGCCAAATAAAGCCTACCTGAACAAATGTATCTGTTGTTTCCCCATTTGAGCCTAACTAACCATTCTTTTTTTGACAGCTCACTACAAGCCAAGGCTAGAAAAACCATGAATTAACCTCACCCTATGGGAGCAGGAGGAGCTTTGGAATTGTTTGGGGAAAGTCATGATCAAGTGTGGGGAACTCCGGGAAGCAAAAGCGTTGTTCAACACTCTCCCAAGCTCAAAGAGCAATAAAGGAATAAAGCGGCGAAAGAAAGAAAAAGAAAAGTGGAAAGCAGCAGCTGAAAATCTGAGCTGAAGCAAATAAAGAAAGAAAGCAGCTGCATAAATGTATTGTATAAGAAAAAGAAAATGAGCTGGTGGCAGCAAGAAGGAGAAATTGGCAGCATCTCCGAGTTACCCTCCGGACTGATTTAAACTCACTCCCCATTGCTCCTCTCTTCCTCACGGGTCCTGGAACCAGTTTTTTTCCCATATATTATCCACCTGTGACCCAGCCTCGCTACAAACCGGAAAGAAGTCCTAGTGATCATAGCGTGTGTTTTTGCAGGTGTAAAAAGAGAGCTCTGTCAAAGTGTGGTAATTTCAGTTCCATGAATGTTGAGTGTAAATACAAGCCCAAGCACGAGAGAAGTAAGGAGTACTCTTCAAATAAAAGCTCTGTCACCCTTGGTTGTCTTCTCAGATTTGCAGGTCATTAATTTGCCTAGAGCACGAAGGAGTAATTTCAGACTGAAAAGAGCATCTCAAGCTCGGAGTGAATGAGTATTTCGACTCTGTCTCGGTCAAACTGAAGGAAGCCAAGTGAAAAATTCTCTTCTATCTTTAAAAACCCCCTTAAGATTTTCATTTTATTTTGCCTGTGAGTGCAAAAGGGTAAGTGTGGGGTGTGATGAGTCACAATTTATACATCTTTTAGACACCTAAGAAGGAGGTTTGCAAGACTATTCTATGCTTAAGAATGAACTGTTAGCTAAGATTCATTTTATGAGCTCAAATATATAGAAAATACAAATTTGTGCTAATTTAGATTTCTTAGCTAATGAAAGTAACTCTTCTTCTTTTTTTGCAGGTCAAGCCGAGTTGACCAAAGTCAACAAGGGGAGTCCCGACCGAGATGAAGTCGCCCCGCCAGACCGGCTCCATCCCGGCCGAGCCAGAATCGTCTCGGCAATCCTTGACTTGTAGCCCCCCGTGAAGAGTGGCCCAAGTATATTGTCCACATCAGCTATCCAGCTTGGAGGCCACCTCGGCGTCCAGCTCATCCGCCATGTCACTCCTCGAAATCTGCCATGTCAAGAGAGAAGATCTGCATAGGGGTAGAAAAGGACATTCGCATTGTAATTCTGTTAGGATTCGTTAGGATTAGCTAATCATAGCTCGTGTATATATAGGAGGAGCTGTGCACTGTTTAGACGTCCTTTTGAATTCACTCCTTTCGCACATCAATTACTCCATTTTCTCGCTCTCGCTCTCTCCATTTCGGTGGTACACGGTGTTGCGGCGGTGCTTCTCTCGATTGAGGAAGTGCAGGTCTAAGACGGGAAGCTGGACGTTCACCGGGGGACCGATCGACCTCGACGCGCTACGGTGGAGCTGATCCTCAGCACTTCGGGCGAACGGAGGTGAACCACCACCATCAACCTGGCGATCGTTGAGGAAGATGGAACCATCCGAACTTCAGGACCACTGTGTATTTGTATTCTGATTCTGTTGTCGATTTCATTCTGCATTTCATATCTCTGTTCTCTTCCTCTGCTTTTTGATTCACGATTGAATCTGCGATTGCAATTGAGCGTGAACAATGTTAAGCTAAGCCGATTGGAACTGGTTTAACTAATTGATGAGGTAATCACTTAACGATTATTGAATGAGAACCTAAAATCAGCTCTGCACTTAATCCTGTCAACTAATGAGGTAGCGATTGCATAAATCCTCGGTATGACAATGGGCGAACCTTTGGCGATTGCCATATGACTACCCAAGGCTGATATGGACTATGAAGCGGAGATTGGAAACCTGACTGGACTTAATTAATGGAACTGAATCTGAATACAGTTATATAATAATAATAGATAAGTAGTAACAGTAGTATACATTTACTGCATTCATAGTCTTAGTTTATTTTCTACATTACTCGCATCCCAACTCCCCCGTTTACTGCTTTCTTTACTGTTTTCTGGTTGAGACAGAGGTAATCCGCCTCTGTAGCGTTTATCTGTACTCAGTAGAGACCAAGCGGATAGTCTTAATCGAGACCGTCTCTGCCTTTCGGTCTCGCCAAATACGACTTCGGCTACAACCGAGGAGAGTCAACACTTCACATCTCAGATTCTGCATTGTTTAACTTGAAACTAAATCACAATTGAGCACACTGTGTCCTTGAGAAAAATGACCTAGGGTTGACTATACTATAGTTAGCTTTAGTATTTGATAAGTGCGTTGAAACGACTATAAACGAGACATCATCAATCTCAAGCTACAGACCTCGGAATTGAGTGATTCCAAAACGAGAGAAACAATGACGTTCTGAATTGCGAAATTGACCTATGAATCACCGAAAAATACCGAGAATTGGTCGAGACATGACCCAAACTTAGTTTGCCTGAAAATTGGGAACGTGGCTGTTCTAGGGTTTCATACAAAACGCGAGATAAATTGGGAAGTGAGAATAAAGAAAAGATGAAAGGAAATGTGTGAGCGTCACACTTCCAAGGATGGAAGATAAGCCCGGAGATTGAACACACAAAGGGGTGAAAACCTTTGATAAATCTCAATTTTTGGATTACAAGAACCCAGGAGAAACACTCTCTCAAACAAATGAAAATTTTGATGTTCTGCCTCTTTACAGTCGTTTGAGGTCTTTCTATAGTGGCCACAACCCTAACCACTAGGTTTAGTGAAGGTCCAACATTAAGTTAGCCCACACTATAGAAAATAAAAGAACTAAAAGTTTTTTTGGGCTTAAGGATTAGTGCAGCCTAGTATTTTTATTTAATAAGAAAAACAAACTAAATATCTTTATGGGCCTGTCATGCAATTCAGGCCATAAGCTTCATTCCTCAAGTTGGATGAAAAGATTGATCAACTTGGGCTTGCATCCTTGTAGGTTTAGTTCTTTTTGAATAAGGGTTGTTAACACTTGTTGTATAGCTTTCCTTAGCTCTCTTTATCCTTGCCCTTGTCGTAGGCCCTCCAAGACCTTCAAGTGCCACACTCTTGGTCATGTCCTCATCATTCTTCTTCTTCTCTTTCTTTTTCTTCTCATTCTTCTTCTTCTCTTTCTTTTTCTTCTCATTCTTCTTCTAATTTTTCTTCTCCTTATTCGTCTTCTCATTCTTTTCTCATTCTTCTTCTTCTCATTCTTCTTCTTCTCATTCTTCTTCTCATTCTTCTTCTTCTCATTCTTCTTCTTCTAATTCTTCTTCTTATTATTATTCTCCTTCTCATTCTTTTTCCCATTCAACTTCTTCTCATTCTCTTTCTTCTCATAATTCTTCTCATTCTTCTTCTTCTCATTCTTTTTCTCATTCT
>JAENHJ010000233.1:22500-39078 GCA_025330945.1 Mucuna pruriens
CTTCTTATTTTCATTCTTCTTCTTCTCATTTTCTTCTTCTTATTCTTCTTCTCATTCTTCTTCTCATTGTTCTTCTTCTCATTCTTCTTCTTCTCATTCTTCTTCTTCTCATTCTTCTTCTTCTCATTCTTTTCTTCTCATTCTTCTTCTTCTCATTCTTCTTTCTCATTCTTCTTCTTCTCATTCTTCTTCTCATTCTTCTTCTTCTCATTCTTCTTTCTCATTCTTCTTCTTCTCATTCTTCTTCTTCTCATTCTTCTTCTTCTCATTCTCTTCTTCTCATTCTTCTTCTTCTCATTCTTCTTCTTCTCATTCTTCTTCTTCTAATTCTTCTTCTTCTTCTTCTTCTTCTCATTCTTCTTCATTCTTCTTCTTCTCATTCTTCTTCTTCTCATTCTTCTTCTTCTCATTCTTTCTTCTCATTCTTCTTCTTCTCATTCTTTTTTCATTCTTCTTCTTCTCATTCTTCTTCTTCTCATTTTTCTTCTTCTCATTCTTCTTCTTCTCATTCTTTTTTTTCTCATTCTTCTTCTCATTCTTTTTTCTCATTCTTCTTTTTATTATTCTTCTTCTCATTCTTCTTCTTCTCATTCTTCTTTTCTCATTCTTCTTCTTCTCATTCTTCTTCTCTTCTCATTCTTCTTCTTCTCATTCTTCTTCTTCTCATTCTTCTTCATTTTTCTTCTTCATTTCTTCTTCTCATTCTTCTTCATTCTTCTTCTTCTCATTCTTCTTCTTTTCTTCTTCTTCATTCTTCTTCTTCTCATTCTTCTTCTTCTCATTCTTCTTCTTCTCATTCTTCTTCTTCTCATTCTTCTTCTTCTCATTCTTCTTCTTCTTCATTCTTTTCTTCTCATTCTTCTTCTTTTCATTCTTCTTATCATTCTTCTTCTTCTCATTCTTCTTCTTTTCATTCTTCTTCTTCTTCATTCTTCTTCTTTCATTCTTTTTCTTCTCATTCTTCTTCTTTTCTTCTCATTCTTCTTCTTCTCATTCTTTTCTTCTCATTCTTCTTCTTTCTTCTTCTTCTTCTCATTCTTCTTCTCATTCTTCTTCTTCATTCTTCTTCTTCTCATTTTTCTTCTTCTCATTTCTTCTTCTTTTCATTCTTCTTCTTCTTCATTCTTTTCTTTTTTCTTCTTTTTCTCATTCTTCTTCTTCATTCTTCTTCTTCTCATTCTTCTTCTTCTCATTCTTCTTCTCATTATTCTTCTTCTTCTTGTTCTTCTTCTCATTTCTTCTTCTTCTTCTTCTTCATTCTTCTTCTCATTCTTCTTCTTTCATTCTTCTTCTCATTCTTCTTCTTCTCATTCTTCTTCTTCTCATTCTTCTTCTTCATTCTTCTTCTTCTTCATTCATTCTTCTTCTTTCATTCTTCTTCTTCTCATTCTTCTTCTTCTCATTCTTTCTTCTTCTCATTCTTCTTCTTCTCATTCTTCTTCTTCTCATTCTTCTTCTTCTCATTCTTCTTCTTCATTCTTCTTCTTCTCATTCTTCTTCTTCTCATTCTTCTTCTTCTCATTATTCTTTCTTCTTCTTTTTCTTTCATTCTTCTTCTCATTCTTCTTCTTCTCATTCTTCTTCTTCTCATTTTTTCTTTTCTCATTCTTTTTTTCATTCTTGTTCTTCTCATTGTTCTTCTTTACCTTCTTCTTCTCATTCTTCTTCTTCTCATTCTTCTTTTCATTCTTCTTCTTCTCTTTCTTTTTCTTATTCTTCTTCTTCTCATTCTTCTTCTTCTCGTTCTTCTTCTTCTCATTCTTCTTCTCATTCTTCTTCTTCTCATTCTTCTTCTTTCATTCTTCTTCTTCTCATTCTTCTTCTTCTCATTCTTCTTCTTCATTCTTCTTCTTCTTCTTTCTTCTTCTTCTCATTCTTCTTCTTCATTCTTCTTCTTCTCATTTTCTTCTTCTTCTTCATTCTTCTTCTTCTCATTTCTTCTTTCTTCTTCTTCTTCTTCTTCTTCATTCATTCTTCTTCTTTTTCTTCTTCTTCTTCTTCTTCTCTTCTTCTTCTTCTTCTTCTTCTTCTTCTTCATTCTTCTTCTTCTCTTCTCTTCTTCTTCTCATTCTTCTTCTTCTCATTCTTCTTCTTCTCTTTCTTCTTCTTCTCATTCTTCTTCTTCTAATTCTTCTTCTTTCTTCTTCTTCTTCTTCTTCTCATTCTTCTTCTTCTCATTCTTCTTCTTCTCATTCTTCTTCTTCTCATTCTTCTTCTCATTCTTCTTCTTCTTCTCATTCTTCTTCTTCTCATTCTTCTTCTCATTCTTCTTCTTCTCATTAATTTTCTTTCATTCTTCTTCTTCTTTTTCTTCTTTTTCTCTTCTTCTTCTTCTCATTCTTCTTCTCTTTTCTTCTTCATTCTTCTTCTTCTTCTTCTTCTTCTCATTCTTCTTCTCATTCTTCTTCTTCTCATTCTTTTTTCTTCTTCTTCTCTTCTTCTTCTTCATTTTTTTCTCATTCTTTTCTCATTCTTCTTCTTATTCTTCTTCTTCATTCTTTTCTCATTCTTCTTCTCATTATTCTTCTTCTCATTCTTCTTCTTCATTCTTCTTCTTCTTCTTCTTTTACTTCTTCTTCTTCTTCTTCTTCTTCATTCTTCTTCTCATTCTTCTTCTTCTCATTCTTCTTCTTTCATTCTTCTTCTTCTCATTCTTCTTTCTTCTACTTTCTCATTCTTCTTCTTCTTAATTCTTCTTCTTCATTCTTCTTTTCTTATTCTTTTTTTCTTATTCTTCTTCTCATTCTTCTTCTTCTCATTCTTCTTCTTCTTCTTCTTCTTCTTTCATTCTTCTTCTTTCATTCTTCTTCTCATTTTCTTCTTCTCATTCTTCTTCTTCTCATTCTTCTTCTTCTCATTTTCTTCTTCTCATTCTTCTTCTTCTCATTTTTCTTCTTCTCATTCTTCTTCTCATTCTTCTTCTTCTCATTCTTCTTTTTTCATTCTTCTTCTTCTCATTCTTTCTTCTTCTCATTCTTCTTCTTCTCATTCTTCTTCTTCTCATTCTTCTTCTTCTTCTTCTTCTTCCTTTCATTCTTCTTCTCATTCTTCTTCTTCTCATTCTTCTTCTTATTTTCTTCTTCTTTCATTCTTCTTCTCATTCTTCTTCTCATTCATTCTTCTTCCTTTCATTCTTCTTCTCATTCTTCTTCTTCTCATTCTTCTTCTCTTCTTCATTCTTCTTCTTCTCATTCTTCTTCATTCTTCTTCTTCTTCATTCTTTTTTCATTCTTCTTCTTCATTCTTCTTCTCATTCTTCTTCTCATTCTTCTTCTTCTCATTCTTCTTCTTCTCATTCTTCTTCTTCTCATTCTTCTTCTTCTCATTTCTTCTTTCTCATTCTTCTTCTCATTCTTCTTCTTCTTCTCTTTCTTTTTCTTCATTCTTCTTCTCATTCTTCTTCTTCTCATTCTTCTTCTTCTTCATTCTTTTTCTTTTTCATTCTTCTTCTTCTCATTCTTCTTCTTCTCATTCTTCTTTTTTCTTCTTCTTCTTCTTCATTCTTCTTCTTCTTTCTTTCTTCTTCTTCATTCTTCTTCTTCTCATTCTTCTTCTCATTCTTCTTCTTCTTCGTTCTTCTTCTTCTCATTCTTCTTCATTCTTCTCATTCTTCTTCTTCTTCTTCTTTCATTCTTCTTCTTCTCATTCTTCTTCTTCTTTCTTCTTCTTCTTCTTCTTCTTCTTCTTCTCATTTTTTTTCTCATTCTTCTTTCTTCTCATTCTTCTTCTTCTCATTCTTTTCATTCTCATTCTTCTCATTCTCATTCTTCTTCTTCTCATTCTTCTTCTCATTCTTCTTCTTCTTCATTCTTTCTTCTTCTCATTCTTCTTCTTCATTCTTCTTCTCATTCTTCTTCTTCTCATTCTTCTTCTCATTCTTCTTCTTCTCATTCTTCTTCTCATTCTTCTTCTTCTCATTCTTCTTCTCATTCTTCTTCTTCTCTTCTTCTTTTTCTTCTCATTCTTCTTCTCATTCTTCTTCTTCTCATTCTTCTTTTCTCATTCTTCTTCTTCATTCTTCTTCTTCTCATTCTTCTTCTTCTTCTTCTTCTTCTCATTCTTCTTCTTCTCATTCTTCTTCTTCTCATTCTTCTTCTCATTCTTCTTCTTCTCATTCTTTTTCTTCTCTTTCTTCTTCATTCTTCTTTTTCTCATTCTTCTTCTTCTCATTCTTCTTCTCATTCTTCTTCTTCTCATTCTTTTTCTCATTCTTCTTCTTCTCATTCTTCTTCTTCTCATTCTTCTTTTTTCATTCTTCTTCTTCTCATTTCTTCTTCTCATTCTTCTTCTTCTCATTCTTCTTCTTCTCATTCTTCTTCTTCTCATTCTTCTTCTCATTTTTCTTCTTCTTATTCTTATTCTCATTCTTCTTCTTCTCATTATTCTTCCTCTCATTCTTCTTCTCTTTCTTCTTCTTCACATTCTTCTTGTCATTCTTCTTCTTATCATTCTTCTTCTCATTCTACTTCTTCTCATTCTTGTTCTTCTAATTCTTCTTCTCATTCTTCTTCTCATTTTTCTTTTTCTCATTCTTTTTTTGATTCTTCTTCTTCTTCATTTCTTCTTCTCATTCTTCTTCTTTCTTCTTTTCTCATTCTTCTTCTTCTCATTCTTCTTCTCATTCTTCTTCTTCTCATTCTTCTTTTTCTCATTCTTTTTTTCATTCTTCTTCTTCTCATTCTTTTTTCATTCTTCTTCTTCTCATTCTTCTTCTTCTCATTCTTCTTCATTCTTCTTTCATTCTTCTTCTTCTCATTCTTCTTCTTCTCATTCTTTTTCTTCTCATTCTTCTTCTCATTCTTCTTCTTTTCATTCTTCTTCTTCATTCTTCTTCTTCATTCTTCTTCTCATTCTTCTTCTTCTCATTCTTCTTCTTTTCATTCTTCTTCTCATTTCTTCTTCTCATTCTTCTTCTCATTCTTCTTCTTCTCATTCTTCTTCTCATTCTTCTTCTTCTCATTCTTGTTCTTCTAATTCTTCTTCTCATTCTTCTTCTTCTCTTTTCTTCTTCTTCTTCTTCTTCTCATTCTTCTTCTTCTCATTCTGCTTCTCATTCTTCTTCTTCTCTTTCTGTTTCTCATTCTTCTTCTTCTCATTCTTCTTCTTCTCTTTCCTTTTCTCAGTCTTCTTTTTCTCATTCTTCTTCTTCTCTTTCTTCTTCTCATTCTTCTTCTTCTCATTCTTCTTGTCATTCTTCTTCTTCTCATTATTCTTCTCACTCTTCTTCTTCTGATTCTTCTTCTTTTTCTTCTTCTTCTTCTTCTCATTCTTCTTCTTCTCATTCTTCTTCTTCTCTTCTTTCATTCATTCTTTTCTCATTCTTCTTCTTATTCTTCTTGTTCTCATTCTTTTTCTCATTCTTCTTCTCATTCTTTTTCTCATTCTTCTTCTCATTTTTTTCTCATTTCTTCTTCTCATTCTTCTTCTTCTCATTCTTCTTCTTCTAATTCTTCTTCTCATTCTTCTTTTCTCATTCTTCTTCTTCTCATTCTTCTTCTTCTCTTTCTTCTTCTTCTCATTCTTCTTCTTCTCATTCTTCTTCTTCTTCTCATTCTTCTTCTTCTCATTTTCTTCTTCTCATTCTTCTTCTTCTCATTCTTCTTCTCATTCTTCTTCTTCTCATTCTTCTTCTTCTCATTCTTCTTCTTCTCATTTTCTTTCTTCTCATTCTTCTTTTCTCATTCTTCTTCTTCTTCTTCTTCTTCTCATTCTTCTTCTTCTCATTTTTTTTCATTTTTCTTCTTCTCATTCTTCTTCTTCTCATTCTTCTTCTTCTCATTCTTCTTCTTCTCATTCTTCTTCTTCTCATTCTTCTTCTTCTCATTCTTTTTCTCATTCTTCTTCTTCTTCTTCTTTCTTCTTCTTCTTCTCATTCTTCTTCTTCATTCTTATTCTTCTCTCATTCTTCTTCTCATTTCTTCTTCTTCATTCTTCTTTCATTCTTCTTCTTCTCATTCTTCTTCTCATTCTTCTTCTTCTCATTCTTCTTCTTCTAATTTCTTCTTCTTCTTCTTCTTCTCATTCTTCTTCTTCTCATTCTTTTTCTTCTTCTTCATTCTTCTTTCTTCTTCTTCTTCTCATTCTTCTTCTTCTCATTCTTCTTCTTCATTCTTCTTCTTCATCTCTTTCTTCTTCTCATTCTTCTTCTTCTCTTTCTTTTTCTCATTCTTCTTCTTCTCATTGTTTTTCTCATTCTTCTTGTTCTCATTCTTTTCTCATTCTTCTTCTTCATTCTTCTTCTCATTCTTCTTCTCATTCTTCTCATTCTTCTTCTTTTTCTTCTTCTTCTCATTCTTCTTCTTTTCATTCTTCTTTTTTCATTCTTCTTCTTCTTCTCATTCTTCTTCTTCTCATTCTTCTTCTTCTCATTCTTCTTCTCATTCTTCTTCTTCATTCTTCTTCTCATTCTTCTTCTTCTCATTCTTCTTCTTCTCATTCTTCTTCTTTTCATTCTTCTTCTCATTCTTCTTCTTCTCATTCTTCTTCTTCTCATTTTCTTCTCATTCTTCTTCTTCATTCTTCTTCTTTCATTCTTCTTCTTCTCATTCTTCTTCTCATTCTTCTTCTTCTCATTCTTTTTCTTCTCATTCTTCTTCTTTTTCTTCTCATTCTTCTTTTTCTCATTCTTTTTTTTTGACATTATTCTTCTTCTCATTCTTCTTCTTCTTATTCTTCTTCTCATTCTTCTTCTCATTCTTCTTCTTCTCATTCTTCTTCTTCTCATTCTTCTTCTTCTTCATTTCTTCTTCTTCTTATTTCTTTTCTTCTTCTTCTCATTCTTCATTCTTCTTCTTCTCTTTCTTCTTCTCATTCTTCTTCTTCTCATTCTTCTTCTTCTCTTTCTTCTTCTCATTCTTCTTCTCATTCTTCTTCTTCTCATTCTTCTTCTCATTCTTCTTCTTCTTCTTCATTCTTCTTCTTCTTATTCTTCTTCTTCTTCTTCTTCTTCTTCTTCTTCTTCTTCTTCTTCTTCTTCTTCTTCTTCTTCTCATTCTTCTTCTTCTTCTTATTCCTTCTTCTTCTTCTCATTCTTCTTCTTCTTCCCATTCCTCTTCTTCTTCTCATTCTTCTTCTTCTTTTCGTTCTTCTTCTTTACATTCTTCTTCTTATTCTTCTTCTCTTTCATTCTTGATCTTCTCATTCTTCTTCTCATTCTTCTTCTTCTCATTCTTCTTCTCATTCTTCTTCTTCTCATTCTTCTTCTCATTCTTCTTCTTCTCATTCTTCTTCTTCTCATTCTTCTTCTTCTCATTCTTCTTTTCTCATTCTTCTTCTTATTTCATTCTTTCTTCTCATTCTTCTTCTTTCATCTTTCTTCTTCTTCTTCTCATTCTTCTTCTTCTCCTTCTTTTTCTCATTCTTCTTCTTCATTCTTCTTCTCCTCTTTCTTCATCTTCTGATTCTTCTTCTTCTCATTCTTCTTCTTCTTCTCATCCATCTTCTTCTTCTCATTCTTCTTTTCTTTCTTCTTCTTCTTCTTCTTCTCATTCTTCTTCTCATTCTTCTTCTTCTCATTCTTCTTCTTCTTCTTCTTCTTCTTCTCATTCTTCTTCTTCTCATTCTTCTTCTCTTTCTTCTTCTTCTTTTCTTCTTCTTCATTCTTCTTCTTCTCATTCTTCTTCTCATTCTTCTTTTTCTCATTCTTCTTGTTCTCATTCTTCTTCTTCTCATTCTTCTTCTTCTCTTTCTTTTTCTCATTCTTCTTTTTCTCATTCTTCTTCTTCTCTTTATTCTTCTCATTCTTCTTCTTCTCATTCTTCTTCTTCTCATTCTTCTTCTCATTCTTCTTCTCATTCTTCTTCTTCTCATTCTTCTTTTCTTCTTCATTCTTCTTCTTTCTTCATTCTTCTTCTTCTTCTCATTCTTCTTCTTCTTCTTCTTCTTCTTCTCATTCTTCTTCTTCATTCTTCTTCATTCTTCTTCTTCTTCATTCTTCTTCTTCATTCATTCTTCTTCTTCTTTCTTCTTCTTCTTCTTCTTCTTCTTCTTCTCATTCTTCTTCATTCTCATTCTTCTTCTTCTCATTCTTCTTCTTCTCATTCTTCTTCTCATTTTCTTCTTTTCTTTTTCTCATTCTTCTTCTTCTCATTCTTCTTCTCATTCTTCTTCTTCTCATTCTTCTTCTTCTTCATTCTTCTCATTCTTCTTCTTCTCATTCTTCTTCTTCTCATTCTTTTCTCATTCTTCTTCTTCTCATTCTTCTTCTCATTCTTCTTCTTCTCATTCTTTTTCTTCTCATTCTTCTTCTTTTCTTCTTTTCTCATTCTTCTTCTCATTCTTTTCTTCTTCTCATTCATTCTTATTCTTCTTCTTCTTCTTCTCATTCTTCTTCATTCTCATTCTTCTTCTCATTCTTCTTCTTCTCATTCTTCTTCTCATTCTTCTTCTTCTCATTCTTCTTTCTCATTCTTCTTCTTCTCATTCTTCTTCTTCTCATTCTTTTCTTCTCATTCTTCTTCTCATCATTCTTCTTCTCATTCTTCTTCTCATTCTTCTTTTCTCATTCTTCTTTTCATTCTTCTTCTTCTCATTCTTCTCTTTCTTTCTTCTTCATTCTTCTTCTTTCTTCTTCTTTTTCTTCTTCTCATTCTTCTTCTTCTCATTTCTTTTCTCATTCTTCTTCTTCTCATTTCTTCTTCTTCTCATTTCTTTTTCTCATTCTTCTTCTTCTCATTCTTCTTCTTCTCATTCTTTTTCATTCTTCTTCTCATTCTTCTTCTTCTTTCTTCTTCTTCTTCATTCTTCTTCTTCTCATTCTTCTTCTTCTCATTCTTCTTCTTCATTCTTCTTCATTCTTCTTCTTCTTCATTTCTTCTTCTTCTCATTCTTCTTCTTCATTCTTCTTCTTTCTTTTCATTCTTCTCATTCTTCTTCTTCATTCTTTCTTCTTCTTCTTCTTCTTCTCATTCTTCTTCTTCTCATTCTTCTTCTTCTCATTCTTCTTCTCATTCTTCTTTCTCATTCTTCTTCTTCTCATTCTTCTTCTTCTCATTCTTCTTCTTCATTCTTCTTCTTCTTCATTTTTTTTTTCTTCTTTTCTCATTCTTCTTCTTTCATTCTTCTTTCATTCTTTTTCTTCTTCTCATTCTTCTTCTTCTCATTCTTCTTTCTTCTTCTTCTTCATTCTTTTTCTTTTCTCATTCTTCTTCTTCTCATTCTTCTTCTTCTCTTTTCTTTTTCCTTCTTCTTCTTTTTCTCATTCTTCTTCTTTCTTCTTTTCTTCTTTCTCATTCTTCTTCTTCTCATTTCTTCTTCTCATTCTTCTTCTTCTCATTCTTCTTCTCATTTTTCTTCTTCTTCTCATTCTTCTTCTTTTCATTCTTCTTCTTCTCATTCTTCTTCTTCTCATTCTTCTTTTCTTCTTCTTCTTCTTCTTCTTCTTGTTCTTTCATTCTTCTTCTCATCATTCTTCTTCTCATTCTTTTCTTCTCATTCTTCTTCTTCATTTTTCTCATTCTTCTTCTCATTCTTCTTCTTCTCATTCTTTTCTTCTAATTCTTCTTCTCATTCTTCTTTTCTCATTCATTCTTTTTTTCATTCTTCTTCTTCTTCATTCTTCTTCTTCTCATTCTTCTTCTTCTTCTTCTTCATCTTCTTCTTCTTCTTTCATTCTTCTTCTCATTTCTTCTTCTTCTCATTCTTTTTCTTCTTCTCATTCTTTTTCTCTCTTCTTCTTCTTCTTCTTTTCTTCTTCTTCATTCTTCTTCTTTTCTTTCTTCTTCTCATTCTTTCTTCTTCTTCTTCTTCTTTTTTCTTCTTCTCATTCTTCTTCTTCTTCGTTTCTTTCTTCTTCTTCTTCATTCTTCTTCTTCTCTTTCTTCTTCTTCTCATTCTTCTTCTCATTCTTCTTTTTCATTCTTCTTCTTTCTTCTTCTTCTCATTCTTCTTCTTCTCATTCTTCTTCTCATTCTTCTTCTTCATTCTTCTTCTTCTCATTCTTCTTCTCATTCTTCTTCTCATTCTTCTTCTTCTCATTCTTCTTCTTCTCATTCTTCTTCTCATTCTTCTTCTCATTCTTTTTCTTCTCATTCTTCTTCTCATTCTTTTTCTTCTCATTCTTCTTCTCATTCTTCTTCTTCTTATTCTTCTTCTTCTCATTCTTCTTCTTCTTCTTCTTCTTCTTCTCATTCTTCTTCTGATTCTTCCTGTTCTCATTCTTCTTCTTCTTCATTCTTCTTCTCATTCTTTTCTTCTTTCTTCTTCTTCTTCTTCTCGTTTCTTCTTCTTCTTACCATTCTTTTTCTCATTCTTCTTCATTCTTCTTCTTCTCATTCTTCTTCTTCTCATTCTTTTTCTTCATTCTTCTTCTTCTCATTCTTCTTCTTCTCATTCTTCTTCTCATTCTTCTTCTTCTTCATTCTTCTTCTCATTCTTCTTCTTCTTCTTTTCTTCTTCTTCTTCTCATTCTTCTTCTTTTCATTCTTCTTCTTCTCAATCATTGTCTCATTCTTCTTCTCATTCTTCTTCATCTCATTCATTTTCTTCTCATTCTTCTTCTCATTCTTCTTCTTCTCATTCTTCTTCTTCTCATTCTTCTTCTCATTCTTCTTTTCTTTCTTTTTCTTTCTTCTTCTTCTTCTTCTTCTTCTCTTTTCTTCTTCTTTCATTCTTCTTCTCATTCTTCTTCTTCTCATTCATTCTTCTTCTTCTCATTCTTCTTCTCATTCTTCTTCTTTCTTCATTTTCATTTTTCATTCATTCTTCTTCTTCTCATTCTTCTTCTTCTCATTCTTCTTCTTCATTCATTCTTCTTCTCATTCTTCTTCTTCTCATTTTCTTCTTCTCTCATTCTTCTTCTTCTCATTCTTCTTCTCTCTCTTTCTTCTTCTCATTTCTTCTTCTTCTCATTCTTCTTCTTCTCATTCTTCTTCTTCTTTCTTCTTCTTCTCATTTCATTCTTCTTCATTCTTCATCTTCTTCATTTCTTTTTCTCATTTTTCTTTCTTCTTCTTCTTCTTATTCTTCTTTCTTCTTCTTCTTCATTCTTCTTCTCATTCTTCTTCTCATTCTTCTTCTTCTCATTCTTCTTCTTCTTCATTCTTCTTCTTCTTCTTCTTCTTCTTCTTCTTCTTCTTCTCTTCTTCTTCTTCTTCTTTTCTTCTTTCATTCTTATTCTTCATTCTTCTTCTTCTTCTTCTTCTTCTCATTCTTCTTCTTCTCATTCTTTTTCTCTTCTTCTTCTTCTCATTCTTCTTCTTCATTCTTCTTCTCATTCTTCTTCTTCTCATTCTTCTTCTTCTCATTCTTCTTTCTTCTCATTCTTCTTCTTCTCATTCTTCTTCTTCTCATTCTTCTTCTTCATTCTTCTTCTTCTCATTCTTCTTCTTCTCATTCTTCTTCTCATTCTTCTTTTCTTCTTCTTCTTCTTCTCATTCTTCTTCTTCTTCTCATTCTTCTTCTTCTCATTCTTCTTCTTCTTTCTTCTTCTTCTCATTCTTTTCTTCTTTTCTTCTTTCTTCTTCTTCTTCTTCTTCTCATTCTTCTTCTTCTTCTTCTTCTCATTCTTCTTCTCATTCTTCTTCTTCTTCTTCTTCTTCTTCTTCTTCTTCTTCTTCATTCTTCTTCTTCTCATTCTTCTTCTTCATTTTCTTTTCTCATTCTTCTTCTTCTTATTTCTTCTTCTTCTTCATTCTTCTTCTTCTTTTTCTTCTTCTCATTCTTCTTCTTTCATTCTTCTCATTCTTCTTCTTCTCATTCTTCTTCTCATTCATTCTTCTTCTTCATTCTTCTTCTTTCTTCTCATTCTTTTTTATCGTTTTCTTTCTTCTTCTTCTCAAATTCTTCTTCTTCTCTTTTTTTCTCATTCTTCTTCTTCTTCTTCTTCTTCATTTTCTTCTTCTTCATTCTTCTTCTTCTTCTTCTTCTTCTCATTTTCTTCTTCTTCTTCTTCTTCTTCTCATCATTTTCTTCTCATTCTTCTTCTTAATTCTTCTTCTTTTCATTCTTCATTCTTTCTTCATTCTTCTTCTTCTCATTCTTCTTCTTCTTCTTTTTCTTCTTCTTCTTCTTCTTCTTCTTCATTCTTCTTCTTCTCATTCTTCTTCTTCTCATTCTTCTTCTCATTCTTCTTCTTTTCATTCTTCTTCTCATTCTTCTTCTTCTCATTCTTCTTCTTCTCATTCTTCTTCTTCTTTTCTTTTTTCTCATTCTTCTTCTCATTCTTCTTCTTTCATTCTTCTTCTTCTCATTCTTCTTCTTCATTCTTTTTCTTCTCATTCTTCTTCTTCTCATTCTTCTTCTTCTTCTTCTTCTCATTCTTCTTCATTTCTTCTTCTTTTCATTCTTTTTTCATTCTTCTTCTTTTCATTCTTCTTCTTCATTCTTCTTCTTCTTCTTCTTCTTCATTCTTTCTTCTTATTTCTTCTTCTTCTCATTCTTCTTCTTCTCATTCTTCTTCTTCTCATTCTTCTTCTTCATTCTTTCTTCTTCTCATTCTTCTTCTTCTCTTTCTTCTTCTCATTCTTCTTCTTCTCATTCTTCTTCTTCTCATTCTTCTTCTCATTCTTCTTGTCATTCTTCTTCTTCTCATTATTCTTCTCACTCTTCTTCTTCTTCTTCTTCTTCTTCTTATTCTTCTTCTTCTTCTTCTTCTCATTCTTCTTCTCATTTCATTTCTTCTTCTTATTCTTCTTCTTCTTATTCTTATTTCTTCTCATTCTTCTTCTTCTTCTTCTTCTTTTATTCTTCTTCTTCTTCTTTCTTCTTGTCATTCTTCTTCTTCTCATTATTCTTCTCACTCTTCTTCTTCTGATTCTTCTTCTTCTTCTTCTTCTTCTTCTTCTTCTCATTCTTCTTCTTCTTCCCATTCCTCTTCTTCTTCTCATTCTTCTTCTTCTTTTCGTTCTTCTTCTTTACATTCTTCTTCTTTCATTCATTCTTCTTCATTCATTCTTCTTCTTCATTCTTTTTTTCTTCTTCTTCTTCTCATTCTTCTTCTTCTTCTTTCTTCTTCTCATTCTTCTTCTTCTCATTCTTCTTCTCATTCTTCTTCTTGTCATTGTTCTTCTTCTCATTCTTCTTCTTAATTCTTCTTCTCATTCTTCTTTTAATTCTTCTTCTCATTCTTCTTTTTCTCATTCTTCTTCTTCTCATTCTTCTTCTTCTCTTCTCATTCTTCTTCTCATTCTTCTTCTTCTCATTCTTCTTCTCATTCTTCTTCTTCTTCTTCTTTTCTCATTCTTCTTCTCTTCTTCTTCTTCTCATTTTTCTTTTCATCATTCTTCTTCTTCTTTTTCTTTTTCTTCTCATTCTTATTCTTCTTCATTTTCTTCTTCTCATTCTTCTTCTTCTTATTCTTCTTCTTCTTTCTTTTCTCATTCTTTTCTTCTCATTCTTCTTCTTCATTCTTTCTTTCTTCATTCTTCTTCTTCTCATTCTTCTTCTCATTTTTCTTCTTCTCATTCTTCTTCTTCTCATTCTTCTTCTTCTTTTCTTCTTCTCATTCTTCTTCTTCACTTCTTCTTCTCATTCTTCTTCTTCTCATTCTGCTTCTTATTCTTCTTCTTTTCATTCTTCTTTTTCTTATTCTTCTTCTCATTCTTCTTCTTCTAATTCTTCATTCTTCTTCATTTCTTCATTCTTCTTCTTTTTCTTCTTCATTCTTCTTCTTTTTCTTCTTCTTCTCTTCTTCTTCCTTTCTTCTTCTTCTCTTCTTCTTCTTCATTCTTCTTCTTCTCTTTTCTTCTTCTCATTCTTCTTTTTCTCATTCTTCTTCTTCTTCTCATTCTTCTTCTTCTTCTTTTTCATTCTTCTTCTTCTCTTCTTCTCATTCTTCCATTCTTCTTCTCATTCTTCTTCTTCTCATTCTTCTTCATTCTTCTTCTTCTCATTCTTCTTCTTCTCATTCTTCTTCTTCTCATTTTCTTCTTCTCATTCTTCTTCTTCTTCTTCTTTCTCATTCTTCTTCTTCTCATTCTTCTTCTAATTCTTTCTTATTCTTATTCTTCTTCTTCTTCTTCTCATTCTTCTTTTTTCTTCTTCTCATTCTTCTTCTTCTCATTCTTCTTCTTCTTCTTCTTCATTCTTCTTCTCATTTCTTCTTCTCATTCTTCTTTTCTCATTTTTCTTTCTTTCTTCTTCTTTTTCTTCTTCTTCTTCTCATTCTTCTTCTTCTCATTCTTCTTTTCTTTTTCTTCTTCTTCTCTTTCTTCTTTTCTTCTCATTTTTCTCATTCTTCTTCTTCTCATTCTTCTTCTTCTCTTCTTCTTCTTCTTCTCATTTCTTCTTCTTCATTCTTCTTCTTCTCTTTCTTCTTCTTCATTCTTCTTTTCTCATTCTTCTTCTTCTTCATTCTTCTTCTTCTCATTCTTCTTCTCTTTCTTCTTCTATTCTTCTTCTTCTTTTTCTTCTTCTTCATTCTTCTTCTTCTTCTTCTTCTTCATTCTTCTTCTTCTTCTTCATTCTTCTTCTCATTCTTCTTCTTCTCATTCTTCTTCTCATTCTTCTTCTTCTTCTTCTTCTTCTTCATTTTCTTCTTCTTCTTCTTCTTCTTTCTCATTCTTCTTCTTCTCATTCTTCTTCTTCTCATTCTTCTTCTTCTTCTTCTTCTTTTCTTCATTCTTCTTCTCATTCTTCTTCTCATTCTTCTTCTTCTCATTCTTCTCATTCATTCTTCTTCCTCATTCTTCTTCTTCTCATTCTTTTTCTTCTCATTCTTTCTTCTCATTCTTTTTTTTTCTTCTTCTTCTTCTTCTTTCTTCATTCTTCTTCTTCTTCATTCTTTTCTTAATTCTTCTTCTTTTTTCTTCTTTTCATTCTTCTTCTTCTCTTCTTCTTCTTCTTCATTCTTCTTCTTCTCATTCTTCTTCTTCATTTTCTTCTCATTCTTTTCTCATTCTTCTTCTCATTCTTCTTCTTCCATTCTTTCTCTTCTTCTTCATTCTTCTTCTTCTCATTTTCTTCTTCTCATTTCTTTTTTCATTCTTCTTCTTCTTCTTCTTCTTCTCATTCTTCTTTTCTTCATTCTTCTTCTGATTCTACTTCTTCTCATTCTTCTTCTTCTCATTCTTCATCTTCTCATTCTTCTTCTCAAGTTTCTTCTTCTCATTCTTCTTCTTCTTTCTTCTTCTTCATTCTTCTTTTTTCTCATTCTTCTTCTACCATTTCTTCTTCTTCATTCTTCTTCTCATTCTTCTTCTTCTCATTCTTCTTCTCATCTTCTTCTTCATTCTTCATTCTCTTTTCTTCTCATTCTTCATCTTCTTCTTCTTCTTCATTTCTTCTTCTCATTCTTCTTCTTTCATTCTTCTTCTTCATTCTTCTTCTTCTCATTCTTCTTCTTCTTCTTCTCATTCTTCTTCTTCTTTCTTCTTCTCATTCTTCTTCTTCTCATTCTTCTTCTTCTCATTCTTCTTCTCATTCTTCTTCTTCATTCTTCTTCTTCTTCTTCTCATTCTTCTTCTTCTTTTCTTCTTAATTCTTTTCTTCTTCTTCTTAACTTCTTCTCATTCTTCTTCTCATTCTTCTTCTTCATTCCTTCTTCTTCATTCTTCTTCTTCTCATTCTTCTTCTTCATTCTTCTTCTTCTCATTCTTCTTCTTCTTCTCATTCTTCTTCTTTCATTCTTCTTCTTCTCATTCTTCTTCTCATTCTTCTTCTTCTCATTCTTCTTCTTCATTCTTTCTTCTCATTCTTCTTCTTCTCATTTCTTCTTCTCATTCTTTTCTTCTCAATTCTTCTTTCTCCATTTTTCTTCTTTTTCTTTTTCTTCTTCTTCTTCATTCTTTTTTCTCATTCTTCTTCTTCTCATTCTTCTTCTTCTCATTCTTCTTCTTCTCATTCTTTCTTCTCATTCTTCTTTTTCTTCTCATTCTTCTTCTTCTCATTCTTCTTCTCATTCTTCTTCTCATTCTTTTTCTCATTCTTCTTCTTCTCATTCTTCTTCTTTTTTCCTTTTCTCATTCTTCTTCTCATTCTTCTTCTTCTCATTCTTCTTCTTCTCATTCTTCTTCTTCTCATTCTTCTTTTTCATTCTTCTTCTTCTCATTCTTCTTCTCTTCTTCTTCTTCATTCTTCTTCTTCTTCTTCTCATTCTTCTTCTTCTTCTTCTTCTTCTTCATTCTTCTTCTTCTCATTCTTCTTCTCATTCTTCTTCTTCATTCTTTTCTCATTCTTCTTCTCATTCTTCTTCTTCTCATTCTTCTTCTTCTCATTCTTCTTCTTCTCATTCTTCTTCTCATTCTTTTTCTCATTCTTCTTCTTCTCATTCTTTTTCTCATTCTTCTTCTTCTCATTCTTTTCTCATTCTTCTTCTTCTCATTCTTTTTCTCATTCTTCTTCTCATTCTTTTTCTCATTCTTCTTCTTTTCTTCTTCATCTTCTTCTTCTTTCATTCTTCTTCTCATTCTTTTTCTCATTCTTCTTCTTCTTTTTCTCATTCTTCTTCTTCTCATTCTTCTTCTCATTCTTCTTCTTCTCATTCTTTTTCTCATTCTTCTTCTTCTCATTCTTCTTCTTTTCATTCTTCTTCTCATTCTTCTTCTCATTCTTCTTCTTCTCATTTCTTCTTCTCATTCTTCTTCTTCTCATTCTTCTTCTTCTCATTCTTCTTCTTCTCATTCTTCTTCTCATTCTTCTTCT
>JAENHJ010000234.1:0-17500 GCA_025330945.1 Mucuna pruriens
CGAAGATGTATTGGTCTAAGTTAATGAGTTGATTTTCAGTCGACTTTTATGTGCTGGATATGGAGAGCAGACATCGAGGGAAGGGATCCACGTTAATCTTAGGCGATCATTCCTCATGACTGCGAGAACAAAGATTGAGGAACTCCAAATTGAGAACATTAATCTTGAGGCGATCATATCGACCTCTGAAAGAACATGCCATTTTATTACCTCGAGCAAAAATTCACGAGGAATGTGAGTAGAGGTATTCAATGCAGAAGTCGATAGTGAATCGGTCCCGGCTCACCCTACTCGACCAAAGACATTTCAGGAAAAAGAAAGAAGAAGAAAAACAAATCAGCAAAAATCACCTCACGACACTGATGTATCGCGTTAGAGAGTCGAGCCTCGTTCGTCTGACGGAAACATTATCAATCTCGACTAGAAGCATTAGGCTGATGGCTGGTCTTAATAACTAAAATTGTTAGGGGATCCCTAGGAGAGGACCCCTCTTTGTAAATTAACCTGTCAATAAAGAACTTCATTCTGCTTGAGTGTATCTTACTTTGATAAAATCGTGAACCTAAACAAAACTCGTTTTTCCGACTGAGGCTACAAAGGTAGTGCTTGGGTTCAAAAGATCCTGAACCCAAACAACCTCGCTCCACGGGAAGGTCCAAATCCAGAGGTTCATAGAAAACTCGACCCACTCTAATAGTGATGGTAGCCCTCGGAAACAAATGTTAGTCAGCAAAACCTGGTGTCGACAGACAAGAGCGTGGGAGGAACCCAGCGTGGGCATAAAAGCTAAGGCAGAGGCATTCCATGCATACATATTGGCCAAATAAAATACACCCATACATGCATAACATGAGATGCGGACGGGAAACACTCCATCTGGACATCATAACCCTTATGCCAACTCCAGGTCGAAGCCTACCTTAGCGTAGTGAACCCTTATCTGCCGACTCCAGTCGAAGCCTACCTTAGCATAGTGAACCATATGTGGACTCTGCATCGAAGCCTACTGAGCGTAGTGAACCCTTAGTGCCAACCCGGCGTCGAAGCCTACCATAGCGTGAGTGAACCACTTATGTCGACTCGGCGTTGAAGCCTACCTTAGCGTAGTGAACCCGCTGTGCCAACTCACGCCGAAGCCTACGTAGCGTAGTGAACCCTTATGTTGACTTTGCATGAAGCCTAGCTAGCGTAGTGAACTCTTTCGACCACTGTGTAAAAGCCTGCTTTTGAGTAGTGAACTCTTCGCTGACTCAGGTGTCGAAGCCTGCCTTAGTGTAGTGAACTCTTTCCAGCACTGTGTCAAGGCTGCTTGAGGTAGTGAATTCAAGCTAGATTCGAGATCAGAGGCAACTTCTTTGATCGTAAATTTGAGACGATTGTTTTTTGCGTAATAAGAAAGAAAAAGGGTCAAGTTAGTTACGCTCCATCCTTCGGATGCCTTCACTTTTCACCTTGTTAACAATTGGATTTCCAAATCACATTAAGTCGTCAATTAGCAGAACACGAATTAGCAATATGGGCAAGCTCAGGATTCCAAAACACAAGGTCAATCAAACTGAAGCCTTAAAAAGGGTGGCCTTAGAATTATAAGGCTGTTACTCCAAGGTACCTAAGTTTGTTTAGAAGTCCGAATGTGTCAACTCTAGATCGCCATTGCGTAGAAAAACAGCATTAAGCCGAAGAGAATTCCTTCTAAAGACTACAATCGGGTCTATTATATTGATCAGAAAAAGAGAAACAAAAGCAATGCCAAAGCAATTAGTCAATCCTTGGGGAAAAAAATAGAAACAAGTTTGCCATCAATGACATCTTGTTCGATGGTGCACTGGTTGAAATCGGCAGTAGGAGTAATCAAGGCAACTTGCCTCAAGGCTTTAGCAAAGCTGTTACTATGCTTAGCCAAGATGGCTTTCAGCTCATCTAGACGGCCAAGTGCAACGACCTCAAAATCAGCAAACTCGATCTCAGTCTTGTTAGCCTTTTTCCCTCATGAAGGTGGCTTCGGCTTTCAGTTCTTCCTTTTCCTCCTTAGCCTTCAACTCTGCGGCTTCTCGATCGTCGCATGCCTTTTTCAGGCTCTCCTTCATGACCTGTAAGGTAGCCTTGTCTGCCACTAAAGCAGCCTCCAATACGTGTCGCGCTATAGTGACCTTTGCCGTCGACAAATCCACCTTGAGGTCAACAATAGTAACTTGGGATGAAGACAAGTCATCTTGAGCCTTCAGTAGATCGTCTTTCAACTTAGTATTATCACTTGATAGCCGATTGACTTCAGCTCATCATTTTCACTTGATAATTGCTGCATGGTGTTCTTCCAGTGGCGTTGTCTTTCTGATAACTGCTGATTGGCTTGCCTTAGCTCCGAGATGTCATTCAATAATTTGTGCCATCTCCTTCCTACTCAGCCCCTCCCAGGCCAATTTCTCTGTTTGAAGAAGAGCTGGCCTCAGGGCATTCTGGCAGCTGCTGTATGGATGCATGGAAGCTGCCACCACTTTAAGTGAATTCTTGATGCCGACGGAAAGCAGTGACTCACGGTTACGAGCACCAAGTTTCCTCTAACTTCAAAGAAGGAAGGTCCAATCACAGCCCCCACAAAGTCCGAGTTTCAGAAGGAACCGCGACGGTATTTGAGTCCCCCTTTGCCAGAACTTGTGGAGCATTCCACTCAATTAGCATATTTAGTAGGCACTGGGGTAGAGGAATCGAGTAATGGCGACAACGGCGGCAGTGCCCTGACTAGTAGACGCAGGGGGCACCTTTTTCAAGAACAGCATCGGCCTCTCCATGCAACTATGATCTCAGTCAGGGGCGGCAACCAGAGGAGGTCAACTACCGGAATCACTTTTTAGTGGTTTGGCCTTCTTGACTTCGCACTTGTGGGGAGAAGAAGCCATTTTTCTCTTTATACTCGGCAGAGGTGGCGGGGCCGGCACTGGTTTGAAGGCCAGTTCCTATTGCACAGCTGGCATTGGGAAGCGGGTGAAGGAGGTGTCGGATCAGCGGGCTATTTGACTATTTTGCTCCCAGCGGCTGTCTGATTCTGTTGCATTATAGCACCTAGGTCATAGCCGGACTTCTTGAAAATAGCTGCAATACAAAACAAAAGGACATGTCAATGATTCGGCACCTGGCCGAGTCAGTTCAAAGACCACAAAAACAAAGATTACCTATTAAATAGGAGTTAGGGTCCTCGACAAATGAAGCCGCCCCTACTTCTTTGCAGTTCACACCGCAGGGGAAGTTGGTTAAGAATGCATCAACTTACTTGAACCTCAGCATTTAGGTCTTTGGGACTCAAATCCTGTACCCAGGTCAGGATGCACCACTACTAGGAGTATAGATTCCCTATCCACAGTGAAGAGGCATCCTTCACGAGGAAACTCTTTCACATTATGGGTTTTGAAACCCTTATAAGACTCAAGTATGGGCGAAACAAGTTCATGCAGCGCATGGTAGTAGAACACCCAGTAGCGCTGGTTGGTAGGGGCGATATAAAAAGGAGGAGGGCGAGTGGGCTCGATTGAAAAGAGCTCGACAAATGGTCTCAAAGGCCCAAAGGGTGGCTGACTATTAGGGTGAAGTTGCGAGGGGGCTATCCTGAACATCAGAAGAACCTCGGCATAAAAAGAAGCAGATGGGCGTGAAATCCCTAAATCTTCAAAAATTGTTTCATACATAAAGATAAAAATCATCCTCGTCCTCCCAGACAGCATGGCGAGGCATCTCATAGTCAAAAGGTGCCATCATGATAAAATCATGGGCTGAATATGGGTCTACCCAGTACCTTCGTGACCAATGTATCTACCTCAGTAGGCATTACGCTAGAAACTTGCTTAAGGGCGTCGAGACTCACCCACTCTCGTAATGCTTCATTGAGCGAGAGAGGGGCACTAGTAGGGACCATTGATTCGGAACAACTGCTAAAGGCACCGGTCCGTAAAAGAAAAAGAAGGAAGACTCGGAGGATACTGAGGGGACAGGAGACTTACACTTGGATTGACCCCAATGAGGAATGAGAAACAAGAGGTTCTGTAGAAGAGATCCCCATACGCAAGAAAGCGAAGAGTGGTTGTGGCTGAAAGAAGACGCCAAAGAAAGAGTTCCATATACTGCCAAGAGGCATGCGAAGGAAGCCATGACGTATACTAAAGCGTAGAGCACAATCATGAAATGAGGTTTATTTAAGAAGAAAATGATGTTATTCAAGGCTTAAGTGAATTGATGCAACGCTTGTCATTCTAAACTTTAAAGCATTATAATCCTGGCTCTTAAAAGTTGTAATGAGCGAAAAGGTGCATCGCCTCCACACGCCGACTCTTGACTCCCAAATCCGACGGACATATTATTTGGCGAAAAGAAAGGCCGCCTCCATGTACGCCTCCCCAATGGCCAGACTATTGACATAAAAATGTGTCGCCCTCACACGCGACCCTCTACCTCCCGGAAACACATCATATCCCTCATCGGAGATTCGGTTTCCTCCCGCCAGATCGTTCTTTCTAAACGACCACTCGACTCCTACCCTTAACAATCTGATTAGTAAAAGTGTCTCAATCCAGAGGACCAGTGATCAACCCAAAGCATGCGACTAAGGTTGAGAACAGCAGCTCAGTATTCCTGGATCACCAGAAGACACCCATCTCCTTTAAAGCGATCATGAATATAGCAGGGGCAACTATGAATCTCAATATTGTCCAGCCTAAGAGGAAGCAACTTTGAGGAAAGGGGGTAAGAGTGGGCTTAGCTAGACCCAAGGCAAGATTCGATCCCTGGCCCACTTAGGGAAAATAGGAGTCAAATATGGAGTTGATCAGGTTGATATCAACAGTCTCGTAATGTCCAAAATTGAATATAAGGAAGCCCACCAACCTTCAAGGAGCCAGCCACCTCGTGAAAAGACACCACGACATCACTCCCAAAGATCTGAACCGTGAGATTTTTTCAAGGGTGAAACCTTTGATAAGGCCATTTCAAGGGACAAAGGACCCACTTTCCCCAAAGTAACAAAAATCTCACAACTCACAATAAGAATCTGCCAGATGGCTACTACCAGGAGTACCGCAAAATCCAGGAAAAATGTGCTATGATTGGCGTAGTGTATGATGGCATCGGCTTCGGGATTGACAAGGCTAACAGATCAAATCACTAGGCTGAGGTAATACCATGTTGTCACCATCTTGAAGGCTATAAAAGCCCCAAAGCTTTAAGAACTAGGGGCCGAGAATTGAGAAACACAGCGCCTTGAGTGATTTTGTTAGAAAATCATAGAAGCTAAAAGAACATCCCAAATGGATTCAGGCCACGGTACATACCCATCACCCATTTGGATACCAAGTAAGCTTCTCGTCGTTTCACACTTTGTGGGAGGCGTCTCCTTCCTCCCTAAAGCCCATTACACTTCAGATGACAAAATGTCGTCTTAGTTTTGTCATAGAGTCCTTTCAGTTGTCATCCAGAGTCATTATGTCAGATGCAGGTAGACCATCCCAGTGTTAGACGAGTCACAAAAATAATAATCCGGGGCACATAGCTAGTCCATAAGTAGGATCGAACCCGACTTGGTCCATGATTTCATAACCCTCCTCACTTTACATCCGAGTCACTGACCATATGTTCGAAAGTTATCTCAGCTCACTCACAAACCTGACTTTGTCTTGTGGTGGACACCTAATGTATAGCCCCCCACGTTAGACCCCAAATCCGCTCAAGTTGGACGCTTTAAGGAAAAGTCCTTCATATCGAAGTCTAATAACACATTTTCCACCCAAGAGGAGTGATGAGTCACAGATTATGCATCTTTATAGATCTGAAGGGTAATAAAGATTATTTTGTCTTAAGGATTGTTTGTTAGCTTAGACAATGAATAGAAAATACAAATTTGTCTAAATCGAAGGTCTTAGCTAATAAAAAGTTTTCTTCCTTTCTTTCTACAGGACTAAGCCAAGTTTACATCGGCCGGAGAGTCGTCTCGGCCAAGACTGACGTCTCGGCGGGCAGGCCTTGTAGCCCAAAGAATCACAAGTAGGCGTAGCCCGATCAAGGATGGGCTCAATGACACTATCCCGCGACTATCAACTTTCGAGAGGCCACCTCGGCTCGGATGCCATGTCAACTCCTCGGGGAATCGTGTGACATAATAATCTGGTGGTAGAATATAAATTCAATTTTTATACATTGGGTGTCGTAGTTGGCGCTCTTTGATATATATAGTAGTAGTTGTGTACATTTTAGGGATCTTTGAATTCACACTTACGCATTGTCATCATTTCATTATTCTCGCTCTCATTTTCCTCCATCTGCGATTACCGTGGGGTGTTGCATTGGTGTTTCTGTTCGAGAAGTGCAGGTCGAGACTGGAAGCTGAAGTCTTGTCGATTAAGGGACCGATTAAGGATTCAAAACGCACTCGATGGATCTGATCCTCAACGCCTGTGCTACTTGAGGTGAACTACCACCATCAACCATGGCCGTCGTTGTGGAAGATGGATCCATCTGAATTGGGCAATTTGTGTTTGTCTCTATTTTCTATTAGTGAATTTCATTCTGCATTTCTCATTTCATTCCTTTCCTCTTCTTTGGTCGTGGATTGAATTGCGATTGCATTTAAAGCGTGAACAATGTTAAACTAAAGCCGATTGAAATTGCTTTAACTAATTCAAGAGGGTAATCAACTAATGATTGTTAATTGAGAACCTAAAATTAGCTCCGAACTTAAACAATCACATAAATGATGGGACGAACCTTTCACATTGTCATAAGAGCTAAGGCCGATATCGAGAATCGAGTGAGGAAACTGAACTAGACACGGACTAATAGAACTGAACACAAGCACAGTTATATCAGAATAATAATAATAATAGTAATATCAATAGCATTAGTATATCTCCGTTGCATTATGTGTTTAGTTTACTTTCTACTTTATTCGCATTCAACCCCCTCATTTACTACTTTCCAATCTTGAAATAGAGTCGAGTCGATTCTGTTGCGATGCATGCGCACTTAGCAGAGACCAAAGCTTGATAAATCTCTCAGAGACCATACAGGCTCAGTCTTTGCCAAAACAACTCGGCCAATGGCGAGACAAGTCAATACTCTACACCTTAGATTCTACATCATTTCGCCTCCACTAAATCACGATTGAGCCTGCTGTGTCCTTGAGAAAAATTTGACCTAGGGTTGAGTATACTATAGTTAGCTTTAGTTATTTGATGCGGCGTTAAGGCGACTAAAAATGAGCTTATCAAATTGGCGTCGTTGCCGAGGGACCTAAGTTCTTTTTGTGTCTGGTGTGCTAAAGCTAAGTGAAGTCGAATCTCGAGTCTGTAGAGTGTGTGCATTGAGTAAGTCTATTGAGTCTTTGAAATTGTCGACATCTGTTTCTCTTGGAGTAATAAAGCATCTTTGAGTGTCATTAATTTTTTCTATGTGAATTCAATCACGAAAAGGAAAAACAAAAACAACAACAGAATATTTGTCTACTGCATTGCATACTGTTAGCATTATGTTTGTATTCATTTTAAGCATTGCATAATTGACTCACATATTCTTTACATTGCATTCTTGTAGCGTTTTATTAATGATTAATGATAGTGGTAGTTTTGCTATCAGGAGTACTGATTCATTTTTAAATAAAACATGTACAATGCATGATTAGGAGTGTACTGACCTTTATATCTTTTCACCCCAAAATAGAGAAACCCACGAGATTAAGGAAATTTGTAGTCTATAGTAAATAATAGTAGAAGTTCTGATTCTGTCATTAACTTTAACCAATGGTGTCTTGATAACTCGTTGCTAGTTCAACATTTTGTTGAGCTAGGACAAATGGAGAACAATGACAGAACATTGAAGGAGTTGGCTACACCAGATGATATATCAACCTGGTGCATCCAATAAGAGTCGAGCCATTTCAAAGCATATAAAATAAAACAGGTCATACATTGTTGCCTAAATTTCATGGTCTTGTAGAGAAGACCCCCAAACACTGGGGAAGGAATTCCATGGTTTGCTCCACAACGAGGCCGCAGGGGATTACATGAAAATGACGTTTCCATTCTCCGGACGGAGGAGTAAAGGGGATTGGTTGTATCTACAGCCAGTTCTTCTTTAACACCTAGGGAGACATAGAGTGTATGTTCTTGGAGAAGTTCTTCCGGCATCCAGAACCGTAACCATTAGGAAGAAATCTGTGGGATAAGGGAGCATACAAGAGAGACTCTGCAGTATTGGGAGATTCAATAAACTTTATGCCACCTGTCCCACACCATGATCATCGAGCATTCTGATCCAAAGTATTTCTATGAAGGACTTTGAATGATGGACAGAAGCATGATTGATGCTGCCAGTGGAGGAGCTTTGATGGATAAAACACTAGCAACAAGGCATCGATCTCCAATATGGCAAGTAATACATAGCAGTTTGGGATTAGAGGGTCGAGTCAATCTTGGATGGTGAATGAAATCGGTGCAGACTTCCAACCAAAGACGAAGAATCGGTGACCGAATTGCTTTATCATTGGTGAGACAGCTTGTTGTTGGACAACACCAACTACAGCCATGGCAGCAAAAAGCATGTGGTATAAGTGTACTCCGTGAGCACCTCACTGACATGTGCCCCACTTTTGTGAAACCTATCTACCTAATTAGAATGTTGTTTGCTAGGTGGACCTCCAATACGGGAAGCAACCATATCAAACCCGACCATTTGATAACCAGTAGTATGGAAGGCAAACTATTTTCGGCTAGGACCGCCAAGGGCCATTTATGGGGCTAAGAGAGTCAGACTTGCCCTGAACATGCCACAAGGATCGCCAGGTTACCAGTAGCCGAGTCTCCAATATCAAGCACCACCTTTCCAACAACAGTAACATTGAGGGTGCCTACTCAAGGCAATCCTCCATCTCTGGAAGACCTGACGAAGCAATTGGCAACCAGCAACCTGAGTTCCAACAATCTGTGAGCTCCAATATGCAATTTCAGTAACGTGACCGCCACCATCCAAGACCTCAAAACGCAGATTGGACAGCTTAGCTAACACTATGAGCCAATTACAATCGACCGGATCCAAGAACCTCCCTCAAACCATTCCAGATTCGAGTAGGAAATTCAAAGGTAGTCACCTCAAAAGTGGAAAAAGAATTAAAATCGACCTACACTGTAGTAGTTGCCGAGATCATTAAAGCCGACTCCCGAAAAGCCAAATGCTGACTCACAGTCTCAACTAGAGAAAACTGTCCTCGCTTATTTCAACTCTGACCATCTCGGAAGAAGGCCAAGTCAGATGAAGAACTATCAAGATGTTCGAAAAGTGGAAATCAATATTCACTTTCCTCGATGCGATTAAACAGGTTCCAAGACTTCAAAATTCTCAAGAAATGTGTACACAAAAAGGAAAAAGATAAAAAGGGGAGCAGGGAATTTAGAGGTGGTGTCGCCCTACAAGAAATGAAGAACTCATTATAGGTACATGGCCTTAGAAAAGCAGAGATCCTAGAATCTTTTTTGTCTCATGCACCATTGGCAAATGCACTTTTGCCGATGCCATGTTGGACTTGGGAGCTTCAATTAATGTCAGGATTTTCCATCTACAGGTCCCTAGTTTTCGCGATCTTGAACCCATTGAGCGATGACCATTCAGCTTGCTAGCTTAGGGCATTGTCCAACCCTTTGGAGTTCTTGAAGATGTTCTTGTCCAAGGAATGAGCTAATATTCAACTGATTTCTACATGCTGGATATGGAGGATGAGACATATGGGAAGGAATCCACCTTAATGCGGGAGACCATTCCAATGACAGCAAGAACAAAGATTGATGTGCATCTTGGGACGCCTCAATGGAATCTAAGTGTCACGCAGGTGCGGTTTAATATTTTTGAAGCCATGAGCACCCTGGCGAAGACCATTCTATAACCCGGCATTGACTTGATTGATGAATTAGTTGAGGAGTACCTTCAACTAGACGGCAGCAGTGAAGACATTGAGAATTTTGCTAGAAGCACTAATCAAATTAGTTGCTTAGGGTCCTTTATAGAAAAGGCCGACCATGAGGAAGTACAAGATCTTCTGAACTCTGAGGACAATTATAATGACATTGCCGACTTGGATTTCGAAGCCGAACTGTCTGAAATGTTAGAGGAAGTCTGCAACCTGGAGAACCTAGAGTGTACAAATCGCGCAGAAGTCGAGGTTGCCGAGATCAAAAGTCCCTTCTCAGCACATTTGGAAACCATTTTTACTGGGCCGGAATCAAGTCGGACAAAGAAGGTTGAGTCAAGGAAAAGATAAAAGTCAACTTGGTAGAAAAAAGTCAGACAACAAGGCCCACGCTTGTCGAGACCGTCTCGGCCAATGAAGACCAAGCAAACTAGAGCGGTATTCATTATTCCAACGGATCCGAGTCAGAAGTTTCTCGAAGCTAATCTGGGCTCAATTCAACAAGAAGTGAACTCTTTGATAGAGTCGGCCAAAGGCGAAAATCATGTCGACACACCTGGTGTCGAGTCCAAATCAAGTCGACTAGACGGATCCAAGTCGTTAACTGGAAATTCTTCATCTCCACCACCACCCATGGAATTAAAGCCGTGAATCATTTGAAATATGTCTTGGACAAGGAACAGCAACTCTCGGTTATCATTGCCAACAATCTCTACCAGGGAGCAAGAAGACAAGTTCTTTGGAAGTCACTAAGGCAACATAAGAGGGCAATAGGATGGAAACTTTCAGACCTTCTAGAATAAACCCTCCATCTGCATGCACAAAATATTGATGGAGGAGGAAATTAAGCCCATAAGGCAACAAGAAGACTGAATCCGACCATCCTAGACATGGTCAAGAAAGAAATCACGAAATTTCTTGCTGCAGGTATCATCTACCCGTCTCTCAGATAGTCGGTGGGTGAGTCTTGTGCAAGTGGTAACCGAAAAAGTTTGGGATGACTGCCATGAAAAATCAACAAGGTGAGTTGGTACCTATGCGGATTCAAAAAACAGTTGGCGGATGCGATGACTATAGAAGATTAAACCAAGCAACTCACAGATCACTTTCCTTTGCCTTTCATTGATCAAGTCCTGGAAAAATTATCGGGGAAATCCCATTACTATTTTCTGGATGGTTTCTCGCTACATGCAGAATTCATATTGCATTACGAAGATCAACACAAAGACAATCCCTTCACCCTGCCCATTTGGCACCTTTGCATACACTCACATGCCATTTGGACTATGTAATGCTTTGAGTACATTTTAGCGTTGCATGATAATCATCTTCTCGGACTTATTGTAGGATTTCATGAAGTATTCATGGATGACTTCTGATCTATGTCAATTCATTTGAAGCATGTTTGACCAACCTATCAAGGTGTTGAAGAGATGTATTAACACAAATCTTGTGCTGAATTTTTGAAAAATATCATTTCTTGGTGACCGAGGCAATGTTGGGACATCTGGTCTGCAATAGAGGGCATTGAGGTGGATAAATCAAAGATTGACATTATCTCCTTTCCTAACCCCACTTCTATCGGGAAGTTCGCTCTTTCCTTGGACATGAAAGGTTTCTACAGAAGATTCATTAAGAACTTCAGCAAGTTTTCCTACCACTTTGTCTAAGCTACTATAGAAGGATGTGGAATTTAATTTTGACCAGCCTTGTATTGAAGCATTGCAAGAGCTAAAGAACAGACCCACATCCGCCCTTTATCCTGTAAGCGCCAAATTGGGACCTGCCATTTGAGCTGATGTGTGACGATCCAATTCAGCATTAAGAGCTTTTTCTCGCCAAAGAGCTGACTCTATATCCATTTCTCAAGAACTTCCATGAACTTTGATCCTTCCAGGATAGGAGAGGGCGAGAGAGAAAGACACCCTCTTCAAGTTTTGCACTCTTAAGCATTCTCCTTCATCATGCTTCAAACCATACAAAAATGGAAATAGTGAAGGTTATGCTAGCTTATGCAAGTCGTAGGGTAACTACGGATGATGATAGGCGGGTGGGATGATATGTCATTCTCATGCGTAAGTGACCCTTTCTCGGATCTCTATTCGTGCACATCTGTCAGTATCGCCTAGGTGCCCTAACGTACTCATTAAACATTGGTGGTGACTCCATAACCAAGTTAGTTTGGACTCAGTCAATCCTCTGGGTTAGCTGAGGTGGTACCCGACTTCGTATCACTGGCCGTCAAGGGACTCGGATCCGCTCTTGACAATTTCCACTCGTACCTTGCCATTTATTCTCAAAACCATTGTTTCAATTTAAATTGCTAACGACATGATTTAGGTTACGTCAATTACTTTTGTTTTAGTTGAATTCCCTAGTATTGGTATTTATCACTATTGTTCGTGGTTAGGGATCATGCCCTCACTTAGTGACTTTGATATATGACTCACATATCTTTGAGGGATAACCTCCAAGTAATTGAATAAATCTTTCATTCTTGAAAGTTAAGATTATGGATGAGGGTTGTCCTTCTGGACTAACCTTGCATGTTTATATGGTTTGAGGAAAGTAGAGATGAGCTATGGTAAGGTCACAAGAGCTTATGGAGACTACTCGACGTTGATATTTGAATGACTGTGGTTATTCCCATGACTTAGGACTTACAATAAGAGTTGAGTAGATATGCATGTTCTAATAGAGGATTTCATGATAGATGGTATGACTAACTAATAATACTTGAGGTAAAATATCCTAGCCTACTATTTCAATTGTTATGGTACCACATGCATCTAAAGTATAAGATATTGTGAATTTTACTACCAAGGATTTTGCTTTGATGATATATATAATTGAGCATGGTTATGTGTGTGTAGTCTACACAGCCTTGCCGAGCACTCATAGAGAGTAGTGAGACATATTCCCGCTCCTCTATGTTGTGTATTGTTTGTGTTTAGGCTGAATGTCGGCTTTGATGTAAGAAAGTTTTCGGATCTGAGAAAAGTGAGACGTTACCTTTATAGTTTTGTTTTCTTAGTAGTTTTATATAGGAATGTGCTTTGATAGGTTGTGACATTGATGCTAGATCTTTGTTTTGGTTTTTTGGAATATGACCTTTGAAGTATCATCTATTGTTTTAGGTTTTTGTGCAGTACATTTTAGTTTTACTACATGTGAACTCTTTACGACTTCACTGAATAAAATAGTCATTATTCTCATGCTTTCTTCTATATAAGTTAAAATATAGTTTGGGTAAAAAGCTATCACATAACCCATATCGATCTGATACTGATTAAATGAGTAATTATCTTATTTGTGATGGATAATTTTTACAAGTACCCATTAAGTTTATTACCCATTGTCATTCTTATTTATAATAGTAAAAAGGGATAATGAAAATAGGAAAATAAACATTAGAGATTTATATTAACTCACCTTAAAAACTCAACTTATCTATTATAGATAATTTTTACCAGTACAAATTAAGTCTATTATCTATTCTCATTGCTATTTATAATAGTAAAAGGACAATAAAAATAAGAAAATAAACATTAGAGATTTATATCAACTCACCTTAAAACTCAACTTACATCCAGTAATATGAAACTTCATGATATTGAAAATACATTGTTGGTTATTTCTATTGAGTTACTCGTTGTCTAGTGTTTATGAAGTAATAAAAAGTATTGAATGAGTGTCTTGAAATTTCTTGAACTTGAACCATTTTTATGCATTTAATTTATACTTTACATTAATTGTATGTTTTCAGTTTTTAAACTTTTATTTAAAAATCAGATCCATTAGTTTAATTTAGTAAATCAATATTCACCATTTACCTTCTTTGATATACAATACTTTATCTATTGCTTTTTATTACGTGTATGCTTTGATATACAATACTTTATCTATTACTTTATTACGTGTATAATTCAATCAGAGACTAAAGTCAATATTAGGGGATTTAACATTATTTCTATCAAAGTTAGACAAAAATCCAAATCATCCTAATTATTAATTTGGAGTCTTACACTAATCATGGACATTCACTTTCGGTATATGAACTACTTCTAAATAAATTTCACAATAAACAACTAATTGTGAAGTTTAATTATATATTCCAAATAATTTCAATATTAATCATAATTTATATATCTTAATGTAAAGAACATTTCAAAGGAAAAATTAGTAATATAATAATGAATTTAGTTTTTAAAATATTTTATTGTTAATTAAAATATTTTACTATTAATGTAATTACATAGAATATTATTCCATACTTATTAATGTGTCTAGCATATAATTTTATACGATTTAATAATTTTTTACCACTTTTTAAAAAAAATATTATACTTTATCAACCATAGCAGAGTACATTTTTTTATTTTATGTTGAAAATATCATCAAATTTTCGAAACTCAAAATTTCTAATGAATGTAAATATAACTATATCCACAACTCTACTGCTTCAAGAAAATGTATTTAATTACCTATTTATACTAAAGTGCAAATGAATGAATCTTAATTAATATAAAAACATTCTAAATTGCTTTTACCTAGTGATTCATGCTAATTTATCTCTCAATATTTTCTAATTTATACATAGCCTATATTGCACAAAATTATATTCAATTTTTTTTTTTGGAAATAGCTTGTAATTTGAGTTTCACATTTGTATAATAAGAAACAGCACCCCTTATAAAAGTTATTTTCAACTAAAACATTAATCTATTACGCAATTAGAACGTCAAATCCATCAATTTTTTTCCCTTTAATTTTAGCTATTTAACAAAATTTTAACTTTCAAAAGAAATCTAAATCATCCCAATTATTAATTTAGTTCGGACTTCCAACTATTAACATTCTCTTTCTGTATATAGACAACTTCTAAACACACCTTACAATGAATTGTTCACGTACTTTATATATTCAAATTAATTAAAATATACATAGTAATTTTTATTTTAATTTAAAGACCACTTTCATGTAAGCATTAGTAATATAACCTTGAATTTAGTTTTTTTAATATTTTATTATTAATTGAAGTATGTTAATATTAATGTAATTACATAGTATTACTTCATACTTATTAATGAGTCTTGCAATTTTGTTTAACGTAATAAAGTTTTATCAAAAATAAAGAGAACATACATGTACTTTCAATATATTTAAAATAAATATATAATTCATCGACCATAGTAGAATAAGTGTGTCGGTATTTTGGGTATCATCAAAATTTTAAATGGAGTGAAATATATTATGCACCTGTTTCGATAAATTTTTCCATAAGAGCTTAAAAGAGAACAAATGGAAAAAAATAAATGAAATACACTTATGCAAAAGTTAAAATTAGCTTATACATAAATTAAAAATTAGTTTTTAAAAAGTTAATATGAGATAACTTCAAGAAATTCAGCTTAGGCATAAGATAATTTTATCTCAAGGAAAACCTTATTTCATTTCTCTTTCCTATCTTTTACTCCTATAAATGCTTATGAAGATGTTTAGCCAAATATGCTATAAATTCTCAACTCTACTATTTCAAGAAAATATATTTATTTACCATTTATGCTAACATACAAATGAATGAATCTTAAATAATATAAAATATCACCACAACATGTGATCTGTGCTTAATTACCACTAAATATTTCTAATTTATACATGGCCTAAATTCATTGTTCAAAATTGTATTCAATTATTTTTTTTGGGGAGGAAATAGCTTGGCAATTTTGGGTTTCACATTTGTGTGCTGTAACACCTTATAATAGTTATCTTCAACTAAAAAGTCAATCTATTTATGTAATTATAACTTCAAATCCATCAATTTTTATCCCTTGCTTAATTTTAGCATTCTAACAAAAGATGTTGAATCAAATTGACTTCTCTCGAATAGAAAAAGTCTTAAATTTAGAAAACTCTCTTGTTCTATATTTCTTATAAATTGCAATTGAAATCACCTATTCACCTAGGAATTGAATCAAAAGGAAAAAATGGCCTTAAAACCTAGAAGCTATATTATTCAAAGTGGCTCACAGTAGCTTTCTAACAATCAAGTAGTTTTATTCGATGACATCTTTGTGCAATTCTGCGACAGGACACAATTAGACACATGGTTTAATAATAATGTAGGGCCTTTAGATAAAAAGAAAGAGCACTATGGATCCCCAATTAGTGGCTGCTGAAGAAGGTGCCAAGGTTGTGCCAAGTAATGCAAGATGGTAGTGGACAATTCAGACCATCACTGATGCCATTAACAGTATACCTGATGGCAATACGAGCGTGTAATTGTGTACATTGGAGCTGGAAATTATAATGAGAAAATCAAAATTGAAAGGACAAAGCCTTTTGTCACCTTGTATAGGGTTCGGGAAAAATGCCAAATTTGACCTTTGGGGAACTGCACTAGAATATGGCACTATTGATAGTGCTACATTGATTGTTGAAGCGATTACTTTGTGGTTGCTAACATCATTATCTCGGTTTGTATATTATCATGCTAAAAAATCCTATCAATTAAAATAACCAAATGATTTACCATTTGTTTATACTTTTTGTTATCACTATTTGTCTTTGGTTTATAATTTGATGATATAGAACTCTGCACCCGAGACCGATGGAAAAATGAAAGGAGCACAAGCAAGTAGCATTGTAATGTCTGGTGACAAATCAACATTTTATAACTGTAAGATGTTTGGGTTCCAAGACACGATTGTGTGATGATAATAAAAGACATTTTTTGAAAGATTGCTTAATTCAAGGCACTGTGGATTATGTATTTGGAAGGGAAGTCATTGTATTTGGTATATAAAATTTCTTGAACTACAATGTTTTCATATTTAAATTATTTATTATTACACAATATAATTTTAATAAGTGTTGGTGGGTTTATTTATGATGCAGAGAAATGAACTAAGAACACTTGGTGATAGTAGGTTTACGGTTATAGTGCAAGCAAGAAAAAGTGAGGCAGAGGACAATGCCTACTCATTTGTACATTGTGATGTTACTGGAACTGGGGAATGGAACTTTCCTAGGTAGAGCATGGTTTTCACATCTAAAGCGTGGTCTTTGCTTCAGTACCATGACTAGTGTTGTGCGTAAAGAAGGGTGGAGTAACAATATGCATCCTGAATATGACAAGTAACTTTCAATTTCAGTTTACATGACCAACGTTTCGTTTATATTCATATATTAATAACTATATACTACAAACATAACTCTATAAGTAATGTATAAATGTGTATGATTGTGTTGTATTACACATAACACTTGTCATCTTTTAATTTTACAAACTTTTAAAGTAGATTACGTGACATATTGACCAATACAATACTTGACTATCTACAGAACTGTGCGCTTTGGAGAATATCAGAACACAGGACCTGGTGCAGATCCAAAAGGGCGTGCTCCTTTAGCTAAGCAATTAACTGATGTGGAGGTTAAACCTTACATAACACTTGGTATGATTGAAGGCTCCAAATGGCTACTTCCTCCTCCAACTCCCAAAGTTTAATTAACTATCACATGTTCCTATATGGTTTAAAGTGTTTCCATGCACCCACATTTTAG
>JAENHJ010000234.1:22500-47545 GCA_025330945.1 Mucuna pruriens
AGGAGAATTACCCTAGCATTCTATTTCGTTGTAATGGTACTACATGCATATGAAGTAGAAAATAAGTGCATTTCTATTACGAAGATACACATTTTGATTATAATTTGTACTACCTATGGTGTGCTTTCCAGGATATATAATTGAGTATAGTTATGTGTGTGTGGTTATCTAGCCTTATTGAGGTACTTTCATATAGTAGAGACATATTCTCACTCCTCTATGTGGCACCCTCTACTCCCCATACATAATAATATTACAAAAGTAATAATTAGCAGTAAAGAAGTCATAAATTCAAAATTTTAAAATTCATCATTAGTACGAAGTTCAAAATAAAGAAAAAGCATGCGCTCTTAATGAAACTCAAAAAGGCTAAATTTAGATTTCAAACCCTAATGACACTCTAAAGGGAAATTTCTAACATCATAATAGTATATAAATCATAATTATAGAAATAAGGCGCCCCAATGTTACATGTCCTATCAAAGCATAACCCCAAACCAAAATAAAATAAAAACAAAGGAATATTGCATTGCGTTGTATAGATAACAGTTGAGGAGTCCTAGCTCAACCCTCATGCCAATGCTCATTATTACTTGCAAGTGACATTTAGCCCAAACACAGACAACGCAAACAAAAGGGAGTGAGAAATATTCCATACTCAAGCTCATGATATGAGCACACCATGAGTAGGACACTTGCACACACATATTTACACAATCAATAACTTGATCATTTACAACAACATCTACTAGACAAGGATAATCAAGTATGCATATGAATGATGCAAATGAATGTGGGACCATCTCTAACTCAAGAAGTAGGCTAGGTGCAACCTTGCTAAACTTTGCCTCTCTAGTTAGCCATGTGACTCTAGAGTGATGTCCCTTTAGTAAAGACGTCAAGTACTACTCAATATTGGTTTGTCAAGCCGACATGTGGGATCAGTCACACCCACGTGGGACAACATCTATACCAAGTAGCCCACTAAGAGGTCCGCTAACCATACCAATTGGGTTTGGCCAGATTCCTTCAACACTAATTTTGTATATGGTGCAAAATGATGAGATTTAATTAATTTATTAGTTTCTCTAGTCTTCACTTGGGCTAGTAGACCCCACTCTAGGTACCTCAACCACGACCCATCGACTTTCATAACATGAGTACCCTTTAAGGTAATTGTTGGATAAATGTTCATCTGGGCCTTTGTCACGGACTAGGACAACCTTCTCATTTTCCTTTTACCATTTTTCATGTCATATCATCATTCTCAATTCAACAAGTTATCATTCTCAACCTAGCATGTCATATCATTGCTCTTAATGCAACATTACATATCATAGTATAATTCATCAAAACACATGGATTCACATAAACAACAAATACAGTCAAACATCTCATATTCCTATAACACAAATAAGGTAGCATGGGCATGCTTTCTCTTTAGCACGAACGTGAAAAGTCAATGTCAATCTACGGGCATGAACAAGTTATGCACCACTTGTTCGACTACTTGTTATCAAAATCTCCAAGGTTCTCGTTCAGAGTTTTGAACCTAAAGAGAATCTATAGTTTTTCTACATTTTCATAGATATAATTACACATCATAAATTCCACAAATTATCAATACAAATAAGAACCCATAATCTAGGGAACTCAGCCCCTTTCATAAGGTACTAGGCCAAACACTTTAGGGTTCTGGGGAAACCTCAATCCCCTAAAGCCACGAGGTGTCAATTCACTATAGCCAGAAGAACATTGAGATCCTAAGCACAACCCCTCACACTTTGGGGCTTCAAAGGGTACTAAGGCCAAACACTTTGGGGTTTGGGGAAGATCCTCAACCCCTTGGCCCAAGGTGTTAATTCACCATAACCAAAAAGAACATTCACATTTTCATATCTAGGGGCAACCCCTCACACCATGGGGTCCTAAGGATGACCCTTTTCCTACCCGCAGTCATACTCATACCCTGAGTGAGGTTTCTCTGGGCTTTTGCTGCTCAATTTCTAGGATGCAAGTGTGCATAAATGTGCTTTCGTTATGGTGCACGAGGTGCACACTTAGCTTGCATGGGTGTCCTTATTATCATGCACGTGCATGCATACTTAGCCTACATGGGCATACTCATTATTGTGGATGGGCTTTACATGTGGTTCATTCGCAATTAAGGTTTTAAAGGCCCTTTTTGTTATTTTTAACTTCATTGACCCTATTCCTAACCTAATATTTATTTCCCCCTACTATACCTTTGCTAACAACTGACTAAATAACCTTTTCAAACATGCAATATTTAGATAATTAATTAAAATATTAATTTACACATATAATGAAAATCTGGGGTGTTACAACTCCTTTCTCCTTACGAAATTTTCATCTAAAAAATTTACCTGATGTAAACATCTTAAGATCTGAGGCCCTCGTCTAGCTCTCTAGTTTCAACGTAGCATCATTGTTGAGGCTCCTTTCCACACAACTTTAACCAATGGAATCTTCTTACCTCTTAGTTGCTTGATCCTATGTTCTTTAATTCTTACAGGCAATACCTTATATGACAGGTTAACTCATACTTATGCGTTGTCCAACTCAATCACATGCAAAGGATCAAAAACAATTTATGGAGTTGAGACACATGGATAACGTTGTGCAAATTTGCAAGAATAGGAGGTAAGGCTACTTGGTAGGTGACTTTTCTAACTTTGCTTTATGATTTGGTAAGGACCGATAAAATAAGGAGAAAACTTACGAGATTTCAAAGCCCTACCAACCCTAGTCCGCAGTGACCTTCAAGAACATATGATCCGATTCTATGAACTCTCGGGATCCTTCGTCTCTTAGCATGGTAGCTCTTTGTCTACTCTATGTCACTTTCATTTTTCCTAAATTAATTTGACTTCTCAATAGTCTCTGAACTACCTCATGCCCTAATACTAAGCTTTTTCTGACTCAAACGAACATAATAGAGTCCGCAACCTTCGACCATAAAGGATTCACAAAGGTGCCATCCTAATACTCGAATGGTAAATGTTGTTATAGGTAAATTCCACAAAGGGCAACAAAATGTCCCATGTACCTTGTTGTTCCAACATGCAAAGTCTTAAGGAGATCCTCCAAGGATTGATGGTTGTAATCTGACCATTCGTTTGTGGATGATGATAGCTAAGCTCAAACTAAGCTTAGTTCTAAGGCTTGGTGCAAATTATCCCAAAATTTAGAGGTAAACCTGAGGTTTGTATCTAACACTTATGCTAGAGGGTACACCATGCAATATAACTATCTCACTAATGTACAAACTAGTCAATTTCTCTAAACTATACCTTCGTTAACAGGATAAAATGAGTAGATTTAGTAACTTGTCCACTATAACCCCAAATGGAATCCATGTTCTTCTAGGTCTTAGGCAAACCAGACATGAAATCCATAAAGATGTTATCCCTTTCACTTAGAATATTGAAAGGCTGCAATAACCCTGATGGTTTCTTGTGCTCTATCTTAGCTTTTCAGCAAACCAGACATGCATAGACAAACTCTACTACCTCCTTCTTCATTTCAAGCCACCAAAACATCCTCTTAAGGTCCCGATACATCTTTGTTGCACTAGGATGCATACTCAAACCACCTGATGTCCTTCTTTAGGATCAACTTCCTAAAGTTGGGACACTAGGGACACAAACTTCAGTCTTGGAGTCTTAAACTCCATCTACCCCATCCACAAAACTAGTGGCCTTTCACTGAGGCTGGCTTCTATTTGTTTTGCCAGAAAGGGGTTTGTCTAGTTACTTTAAACATGCTAACCTCACACTCTTAACGGTTACCTCACATACTAAACTAAGGTCTCTAGGTTGCTTTTTATGATATCTAAGTCTTTGTCCATTAATGCAGATATCGCACTGATTTCCTACTCAAGGCGTTGGCTACTACATTTAACCGGGTGATAACTAAGGTCAAAATCAAATTCCTTAAGGTACTTTAACAACTTACTGTCTCATGTTCAACTCTTCTGGTCAAATAAGTACCTAAGGCTCTTGTGATCACTGAACACCTCAAACTTGGTGCCATAAAATAATGTTCTATATCTTTAGTGCAAACACTATGGCTCTTTGTTCTAAATCGTGAGTTGGATAGTTTCTCTCATGGGGTCTTGAGCTACTTAGGGCATAGGCCACCACCTTGCCTCCATGCTTCAACACTTGAATCCATCTTGGATGTATCACAATACAACATAAATGATTCCCTTAGGTTAGGTAACATCAACAATGGAGTCAATGTTAGCCTTTTCTTAAGCTCTGGAAACTACTCTCTTACTCAAAGTCCTCATGAACACTTGACCTTTGTGGGTCAACCAGGTTAGCAAATATAGCTTAGGAAAACCTTTTATAAACCTCCCATAATAACTGCTAGTCCTAAGAAACTCCTAATCTCTGAAACAGATTTAAATTGCTTCTCATTCTACTACTATCACTATATTTGAAGGATCCAACGATTCCTACCTAAGATATGACATGATCTAGGAAGTTTGCCTCCTCTTGCCAAAAGTCATGCTTCGACATCTTGGCGTACAACTGCTTGTCCTTGAGGACTTTGGTAATACCATTCTCATATGCTTAGCATGCTCCTCCCCTAGTCTTTGAGTACACTAAGATGTTAATACATAAATACAACCATGGCGATCTAATTAAGGATGAAAGATCTTGTTCATATAACCCATGAGCACACCAAGTGCATTGGTTAATCTGAACGAAATAACCATTTACTTACAGTGACCATAATGGGTCCTAAAAGTAGTCTTCAGAATATCCTCAACCTTTACATAGATCTGATGGTAACCCTAACCTCAAGTTTATCTACTAAACATACAAGCCTCGACTAGCTAGTCCATAATGTCATCATCCTATGCAAAGGATACCCCTATTCTTGATCATCGCCTTGTTCAATTTATGATAGTTCACATACAACCTCATACTCCCATCCTTCTTCTTCACAAAGAAAATCGATGCTCACATGAGGAGACACTAGGTCTCCACGAACTATTTTTTAAGAGCCCTACCAAGTATTTCTTAAACTTGGCCAACTTAAAGTGCTTATTGATATAGTTCTCGTCCAGAACAAGGTCAATGAAAATCTTAGTTTCTATCTCAAATGGCAACTACTAAATCCTCTAGAACCTTCCAAAAATACCTCACTACCAACACATTGCTAGCTACCACTTCCTTTCAACCTTGAAAGAAGACAACATCAAGTATACTTGGGCATTCACTTCACAAATGCATTGGCTTGGTTGGTGGTGATAAACCTCTCATCTTTACCCACAAATGGGTTTTTCAAAGACAATGGATTTGATGGCATGTTTTAACGGGACATGGTTGGTCGATAACCAGTCTATACCAATAAAAATGTCTACTTGACTAAAAAGGCAAACAAATGAGATCAGCCCAGGAAGGCTTTATAATACACGGTTAAAGGACATTGTAAACAAAACTAGAAGTAGTGATCAAACTATTTATAGATTATCAACAATGATCGTAGTTCAAAAAACATGACAACTTAAGTGAGGGACTGTGATGATGTGATATGAATGAATAAGTTGCTCTAGAATCAAGAGTCAATGAGGGGATAAGTGTTTATGAAGAATGTACCTTGTAATCCAGATTCTAGATTAGGAACCTCAACACTAATGAGTCATAAATCATACACCGTAGGTGGACCTCAAAAAAGTGTCAAATAAGCTTAACTCATGCTATGCTTAAAAGAAAGATGATTAGCTAAGATTCGGATTAGGAACCAAAAAGTAGAGAAAATACAATTACATTGCTAAATCAAAAGGCATTAGCTAACTATTCTGTCATTGCAGGTCCAGCCAGACTCTCATTATCCAAAGACCCGGCCGAGAACATCCCGGTCTGGTCGACTCATCTCGACCAGTCGAGACTTCAACCTAGTGAACAAGAGTAGCTAGTAAACCAGGCGGCCCTAATAAGGAGCGGCTTCCAGTGTACACATTCCACATCAGCCATCCACTCGAGGCGACCTCGGCCCAATTCAGCAGCCACGTCACCTCGAAGTAACTTGCGCCAGAAGCCATAACAAGGGTAGAATAGGGACTTCGCTTTGTAATTCTGTTAGACGTTAGCTTTCTACGCCTTGTATAGATAGGCGAAACTATATGAACAAATCGAGGGTCTTTGAATTCACTCTCTACACATTCTCATTTGTATCCGTTATCTCATTTCTTTTCTTCGTTTACGGTGGTGCGGTCTTTGCCAATAGTGTTTCTCTCGATCGAGGAAATGCGAGGTTTGAGAGAGGCCGAAGTCTGTTAGAGGGGACTGCTTGGGATTCCAACTCACTCTGGTGGATCTGATCCTTAGCCAAGCTATTTCTTCGAGGTGAACACCACCATCAACCATGGCGATCATCATGGAAGATCGATCCAACTGAATTTGGACCACTACATTTGTATTCTAATTATTGTTAATCAATTTCATTCTGCATTTCTTACCTCCGTTCTTCTTTAATTCATGATTTAATCCCGCAATTGTAATTGAACGCGGAACAAAAGTTAAACTAAGGTGATTGGAACTGGTTTAGCGGGTGAGTAGGTAATCATTTAACGGTTGTTAATAGAGAACCTAAAATCAGCTCTGAACTTAATCCTTACCAATTGATGGTGGCGATTGCGTATTCCTCAGTATGGTAATGGACGAACTTATGACGATCGCTTATAAGCCATTCCCAAAGGTTGACCTGGATTGAGAACTGAGTAAGGAACCTGGACTGGACTTGAATTAATGGAATTGAACATGAACACGATTACACCATAAAAATAATAGTAGTTATATCGCATCAATAGAATCCTTGTATCTGCATTTATTCCTGCATTCATTTACCTTTTACTCGTTTTCTTCAATTATTTCTTTGCTTTTTCAGGTCAAGGACAGAGATAGTCCATCTACGTAGCGTCGGTTCTGTGACTTAGCGAAACCAAGTCGGATAGGTCTCTGCCGAGACCATATCAGCTCAGTTTCTACTGAAAGTAACTCAGCTAGTGCCAAGATGAGTCAATACTACACACCTCAGGTTCTATGTCATTTCACACCAAATCACTGATTAGCACTGTTTTGTCCTTGAGAAGTTTTGACCTAGGATTGACTATACTATAGTTAGCCTTAGTTATTTGATGTGCGTTAAGATGACTAAAGCAGGCTTTATCAAAACACCACTAAAAAGCAAGGACTCTCTAATAGTCTCTACAATGCGGTGCTTTGAGAACTCCTATAATATTATATGATTCCAAAATTGGGGCAGTGCGGTCACTTTTACCATGTGGCCCTTCTGCCCATAGTTGAAACACATGACCTCTGATCTAACACTATGTTGTATGGTGGCCCTTCTTGCCATACTTCATGCATAAAGTGGAGTGGATAAATGACCCACCACTACTCTAGCTAATTGGGCAGGCATGGGCTTATAGTTCCACTAACGATTGCCGGTTTACTAGATGAAGAGCGAAAAAAGGTTATGAGTAAGCGAAGCTCAAGCTTCTTCCCATTCACAAACCCATACTCTTGTAATGTGCAACTTTTGCTCTAGTATCCTCATCATATATCATACACTTACATTCACCCATTAATGGAAATTGCTTAACCTCTGAGTAGTTAACAACTGTTGGATTTTGGGCTGTGTAATGAACTTAACATTGGAACACTCCTAATCTTCATTCTTGTAATCGGGAAGTACTTTGACAACTCTCCAAACTTAGTTAAGCGAGACATAGACATGTTTCCTTGCTTTAGCTCATGGAACTCCATCTCCTTCTTTTTTTTATGTCTTTTGGAAAATCTTTACTCAGAATATCTCTGAAGTTTCCTTAAGTGATATCTGTCATTCATCTTCCATGTATGCGCGAAAGTATACTCCTTTAGTACCAACTTCTTTAACCAAGACATAGGTCACGAATTCCATCGTTAGTACATTCCATACCACGAAAGTGTAGGGATACTTCTCTGGAAGCCTCGACCACTTGAAATATTACTGGCCCTACTAATTCTGATTTTGGTTTCTCTATATAACACAAACAAGAGCCATCAACACATCAGCGCCAATCAACTATTGTGCGGGGGTCATTCCTTCCTGGTTTTCTCTTCTATACAGAAGCTAAACAAATAAGGAAGATTTAGCCCACAATTACTCCTTAAAGTACACATAACAACATGGCAAGCACATAACATAACAACAAGGTGAATGGTTTGACCTAGTTCTAATACCACTACCCTTTGGCACCTTCTGCCGTGATACATAATAATATTACAAAAATAACAATTAGTGATAAATAAGTCAAATTCAAATTTTCAAAATTTGTCATTAGTACAAAGTTCAAAATAAAGTAAAAGCATGCGCTCCTAATAGCTGACTCCAAAGACAAAATTCTAACATTCAAACCTTAATAGCACTCCAATGGTCAATTTCTAACATCATAGTATATAAATCGTATCACATAAATAAGATGCCCTAATGTTATGTCTTATCGAGCATAACCCCAAACCAAAATAAAATAAAATAAAAATGAAGGAAAAAATTGCCCTGTGTTGTATAGATAGTAGTTGAGGAGTCCAACTCAACCCTCACGCTCTTTTCATCATTACTTGCAAAAAAAAGTGTATGCCTTCAGCCTAAAATAGACAATTCAAACAAAAAGGGAGTCAAAAATATTCCTCATGCAGCACATGGTATGAGCAACATTCATGCAATCAATAACTCTGACACACTCACAAAACTTGTCCCAACCAAACAAGAATGATTAAGTATGTATATGAATAGCCAATGAATGTAATCCTAGTTTTACTCCTTATGTCATATGGTACCATCTCTAACTCAAGAAGTAGGCTAGGTAACAACCTTCTAATCCTTGCCTCTATGGTTATACATGCCACTGACATGATATCCTACAGAAATTGTATTAGGTGCTACTAAGTATTGCTTAAATCAATATGTGGGAACAGTCACGACCACTTGGGCAACATCCGCTGGAAGTAGCCCAAAAGGTCAATACCTGACCTTTACCATTGTCCGTATATGTATTTCTTAAACAATAGTTCTTCACATGATGCAAAATGATGAGATTTAATTAGTTTATTAGTTTATCTTCTCTAAACTTGAGCTAGTGAGGACCCCCTGCAGTATCGATCGGATAAATGTCCATCGTGGTCTTTCAGGCATGCGTAACAGGCTAAGACACCTACTCATTTCCTTTTACCATTTTTCGTATGCGTATAAATGCGTTACCGACCTGACACGTATCATGATATAATTCATTTGAAACACATGGATTCACGTAAATAACCAACGTAGTGAGCTTATCACATATTCTATGCCTGAAATAGGAAGCGGCGTAAGGTGTGCTCCGCACCTTTCTGGTCTTACTGTCGATGTGACTTCATTGGCACGTGCATGAATGGGTTTGCATGGCCATGCCCAATGACCTACTATCAAAATGTTTGAGGTTCCCATCCAAAGTTTCAAACCAAAGGAACATGGTTTTCTAAGTTTTTGCTTACCAAATAATTGTGCATAATAAATTCTACAAATTATTAATACCAAATTAGAACCCATAATCTAGAACTTAGCCCCCTTCATATGGTATTAAGGCCAAACACTTTGGGGTTTGAGGAAACTCTTAACTCCTTCATAGGTGTTAGTTCATTATAGCGAAAAGAATAATCATATTTTGGAGTCTAGGGGCAACCCCTCACTTCAAGGTCCTGGGATCATCTCTCTCCTGCCTACAATCATATCATACCCTTAGTGAGTTTCTCCTCCCCCTATAGTTGTTGACTTCAGTGGGGTTCTAAACAAACGAGGGTCGTTCCTCCAATTCTTAGGCATCTCTAGAGTTTCTCTTTTGACTCTTTATAGAGGGAAACCCGCATTCTAAGTGAAGGATTTCTACCCCGTTTGGTACACCAAGTCACTATTTTATAAAAGTAGCTTAAAGTGGGTTTCTTTGCTCGATTTCTAGGTCCAAGTACGAATTGGCATGCTCGTTATTGTGCATACATGTACACTTAGCCTGAGCAGTGTGCTCACTATCATCATGAGCATGACCCAACTTGCATAGGGTGTGCTCGTTATTGTGTATGGTTATTGCATGGCTCTATCGTGATCTGTTACAATTTGGGCCTTGGAGGCCCTTTTGTTATTTTCAACTTCATTGACTCTATTCTATTTAATACTTGTTTTTCCTCTCTATATCTTTTCAACAAGTGACTAAACATTATTTTAAAACATAGAATATTTAGATAATTAATTAAAACATTAATTTATACATATAATGGAATATTAAGGGTGTTACACTCTATGTTGTGAATTGTTTGTGTTTGGGTTGAATGCTAATTATAGATAAGGAAGTTGGTAAGATCTTGAAAGTGATATGTTTCCTTTGAGTTTTTTTTTATTAGTATTTTTGTATGGAGGACTTTGCTTAAATAAGTTATGATATCGAGATTGAATCTTCATTTTGGATTTTGAGGATATGACCTTTGAAGTATCATCACTTTGTTTTAAGTTTTATTTACTGCGTTTTGAGTCTGATAATGTGAGATCTTTACACCTTGAATGAATAAATAGGTCATTTATTCCCTATGTTTTTTCTTTTTAAATAAGTTTAAACATAGTGGATAAAGGATGTCACATTAAACATCGACCTGATACCCAATTAGTGCTACCTATCTGTCATGGATAATTTCATGCATACACCATTAAGTATATTACTCATTGTCATCCTACTATTTATAATAGTCAAGGAGTATAAATAATAGGAAAATAAAATATTGTAAATTTATATTAGCTCACCTCATAGACTTCAAACTTACATTTAGTCTTATAAAACTTAAAAGATATTGAAAAATACATTATTGGTTATTCCATCTTGAGTTACTAGTTATGTCTTGTGATTATAAAGCAATAAAAAGTATTGAATGAGTGTCTTAAAACTTGAAATACTTTTGTACCTTTAATTTCTACTTTAAATTAATTATATTTTCACATTTGAACTTTTCTTTAAAATCATATCCATTTAGTATGATATAGTGAATCAAAATTCATCATTTACAATAATTGATAGACAATACTTTATCTCTTATTTTGTTGCATGTACGATTTCAACCTACTTACCAAAGTCAATATTATCGAGGGTTTAACATTATTTTTATCAAATCATTGCTACCATACTTTAAAAAAATCTAAACATTCTACTATTAATTTAGAGTTTTGCACTCACAATGGACATTTGCTTTTTTGTATAGATTCTTCTAAATGCCTCACAATGGACAATTAATGGTTAGATTTAATTATATATTTGAAATAATTTCAATATAAATAATAAATTTATATCTTATTTGAAAGACCATTTTAAAGGAAAAAATTAGTAATATAATTGAATTTAAATTTTTAATATTTTATTATTAATTGAAATATTTTACTATTAATGTAATTACACGATTATTACTTCATACTTATTAACAAGTCGTGCATATAATTTTGGCTCAGTTTAATAATTTTTTAATTAATAAAATGAGAACTTAAAAAAAATTGTTAATACATGTATTTTCTCCACCTTTCAAAAAGTATTATACTTTAAAACCATTGGGTACATGTTTCATTGTATGTTGAAAATCATCAAATTTTTAGGCTCAAAGTTTAGGTGAAAGGTAATATCCCCATCTCTAATATTTCAGAAAATGTATTTATTTACCTTTATATTAAAATACAAATGAGTGAATCTTAATGTAAAATATTCTAAATCGCTCTAGTAGTGATTCATGCGAAATTATAATTATTTTTTTTTTAAAAAAATGGCTACCAAATTTTGTTTCACATTTATATAGTAAGAAACTATAACACCTTCCAAAGAAGTTCGTTGAATCAAATGAACTCCTCCCCACGAATAGAAAAAGTCAAAATTTAGAGAAAACTCTCTTTATTACATATTTCTTATAAATTACCGATAAAATCACACATTCTGAAATGAATCCAAAAAGAAAAAAAAAAATTAAAAAATATGACCTTAAAAACTAGAAGTTGTACCATTCAATTAGCTCTCACGATAGCTTTCCTAACTGACAGTAATTTTATCTGGTGACATTGTGTCAATTCCTGCAAATAAGGCATAATTGGACATAGTTTAATAATAATGTAGGGCATTTAGATAAAAGAAAAGGCCTTATGGACCCACAGTGGTGGCTGCTGAAGGAGGAGTGCTAATGTTGTGAAGGCAGTATGCAAGATGGCAATTGACAATTCAAGACCATCACGATGCCATTAGAGTATACTTGTTGGGAACACAAAGCGTGTAATTGTGTACATTCGAGCAGAAATTATAATGAAAATCAAAATTGAGAGGACAAAGCCTTTTGCCACCTTATGCAGGGGGTTTCGATGCCAAATTTTACCTTTGGAGAATTGCACTAAAATATGGCATTGTTGATAGTGCTACATTGATTGTTGAAGCCAATTACTTTGTGGTTGGTAACATGCATATCTTGGTTTGATCTATCGTAGCTTAAACTTCTAATGTTTTCATATTTAAATTAATTTGTATCACAATATAATGGTAATAAGCATTGAGAGTTTATTTATGATGCAAAGAAGTTAACTAAGAATTCTTGAGTGACGGTTCGTATCACGATTATAGTAGCCTTGACGAAAAAGTGAGGTGAGGACAATGCTACTCATTTGTACATTGTGATATTACTGGAACTGGGAATGGAACTTTCTTAGGTAGTGCATGGTTTTTGCATCTAGCATGGTCTTTGCCTACGAGTACTATGACTAGTGTTGTGCATAAAAGAAAGGGAGGAGTAACAATGTGCATCACAGATATGACCAGTAACTTTCCAATTTCACTTTATATAGACTCGACCTAAATCGCCCTATTTGGGAATGTTTTTTAGTAATACTATCTCATGAAAATATTTTGTTTTGAATAGAAATGGACTGTATGCTTCTGGAGTCGAATTAAACACTTGACCCAGCAGCAAGTCGTATCGATTCAATCGATCGAGATTGAGCTGGACCTATACTAACTTGGACTGGAGTTGCCACGAGCGTTTTAATGAGTACGTTGAGAACCTAAAACAGATAAGGCAGGTGAGCGAATCGAATCCGGATAAAGGGATCAGTTATGCATGGAATGGCATGCCATCTCATAGATCTACCATCAGTAGTTACCTACGACTTGCATACATTAGGTCAACCTTCATTTTCACGTTGTTTGGCAAGAATTGAAGTGGATGATGTGGAATGTTAAGGGCTTTTTAACGACGAGGCGTCTCAAGCTCCTATACTCTGCATGGCTGGGAGGAATCAAAGTTAAGTGTAGTTCATGAGGGTCGGATGCTGGTTAGACTTTCCATTTGGTGTCTTTCCTATGAGGAATCATATCTAGAGCTTTACTAAAATAGGTGTGATAGGACTTTTCTAGGCATCTAGTTATGGCCAGTAAAAGCATGAACCTTCTCGCGATGTTCAGACTCTCTGATTAAAGGCCTGAGAATGGATTATTCATTAGGTGTCCTTCCTCGATGTCGGGCCATGCGTGAGTGAAATAGACGACTTGGTCATGAGTTGGTTGACTTTCGGACATGTGAGATGCATTGTGTTTCGAGACCACCAAGAACCAGGGCTTGCTACATGCTTTGCGTCTAGGGTGAAACTAACCTGGTTTGGGGGTGTTAAGATAACTACGTCGACCATCTAAAGTCCAGAGAATACCGTTTATGGGATGTAGAATGGCTCGTGTGACCATCGAAGTGTAATGAATGATGTTTGTGAGGTAGAAAATGGCTTACTAAGATGATGGATGAGATTTGGCGAGGCACCTTACCTGAGTATCCCGGAGGAGAGATGGTGGTGCTGGTAGGCCCAGAAACTGGCATGGCCCAGTGTCTTTTGAGCTGTACTCACGGTGGTGAATCGGCTCAAAGTGTATACTTCCTGGTAATTAACTTTGTCTCTCGAGTTCTTGGCTTGGTGAGCCCTCTTTATAGCGTCGGAGCGCTGAGGGTGCACTTGATCCTATCACCTACCATCGATTACGTAGCGCGACCACCAGAGATTTGCGGCACATGACTCGTTGGGTGAGTGGTTGACCTGCCAACGTTCGTGTCTGCTATGATTGGCGAAAAGGATTTTTAGTTTGTTAAAATTGGCCTGGATGTTCTGGCGTGGCTTGATCAGTTGACTTTATCACTATTAAGGGATCTCGTGGCTTGGATGCTTTTGAACATGGTGAAGTGGTGTCTTTTCTCGAGAAGTGGTGAATCCTATCGGCATTGAGCTGAGCTCACTGGATTCGGTTCGAGGCTGGTCTTTAAGGAAGTTCGATACGCTCCAACGGGTGTGAGTCTCCTTTCTCATGGTAGTGAGATCGGGGCCAGCGTATTCCTGTAGTGGCTGCATTGGTGCGTGGAGGTCCGCGCGAGGTGCTCTCTTGGGCCGGACACTTTTAGGGTCAGCGTTTGCCTGTGTTGTGATCACTTTCGAGGAGAGGCGTTGGCATCGCCGTGGTCGAGGAGATAAAGATATTTCCCTCAGTAGGAATTGCGAAACCAGTCAATCTTTTCTGGCGTGGTGTGGCTAGGTTAGCAATCTTTGCGCTGAAGTGACCTTTCAGAGGGCTTTGGTTTGTTGTGGACTCTGTCTCGTGGTCTAATCGAGATCATCCATGGGACCTTCCACGATGAAGTGCACGCTAAAGGATGGTCTGCTGGATCCTGCTTAACTAAAGATGGGCTTATTAATTATATGTTTTGGATCCAAATATTACAGTTCACTGAGATCGTGAAAGAGGCGTGCTTCCCATTGGAGGATAGTCGATGGGACCCATTAGCTTCTGAGTGATGTGGGCTGTAGAGATTACATGCTTTTGAACGAGTGCTGCAGTTTCCTTAAATCACGAAAGGTTGTGTTCTTTAAAAGATGGAGCGATTCGCATCGTTTCATTTCACCTTTGAATGCATTTTGTCCTTTTTCTTCTGCCAAATGCACTCTAACTTTAATGGTACGCATGAAGGCTGTGCTCGAGCTCCCAAGCTTTACATTTTAAAGCATTGGCCACTTTGGACATTCTTCTCCAGTATATATAGCGACTTAGCACTTACTGTTTCCTCGCCTTTCTTCTTGTAGCTATCAACTCTAAAAGAGTATGCTCCATAAGAGACATTCTCCTTCGTTCTTCTTACTAGATCCTGATGTTCATGGGCACTGTGTGAGTAAGTGGTGTGGCAGTGTTGTGGCAAATGGGTCGTCTTCTTTGGGAGGCTTTCCACAGCTGGCATACGAGATGGGTGCGATGAGACCTTCTTGGGATGCGGCATCGACATTTCTCTGACCAGTGAGGGTCCATAACACCTATGGCCTTTTCACGCTCTGATTGCTCACGTGCGATAGGAGTCCTCCTTTGCTGACCATGATGAGGCATCCTCTCGATGATGCTCTTCCATCTAAATCTTCCTTTAAGAGCTCAGCTCTCGATGAGGCTCTTCTTTCCACTATCTTGAACATTTCTTGGAGGAGATGGCGCTTGGATCTGGAGCTTGAGTGAGGAATTCGCCTTGCATCTTACGCGGTTCGAGGTAAAGGTCGAGGAGTATCTCGCTGAGCTTCACATAGTGTTCGTTGTCGCTTCCCTAGTCAAGGCCGGTGCTTTGCCATCGCGGGCCATGAACATCCGCTTGAAGTTGGGTAGATAAAGTAGTTGTGGGTTGGTTGGTCCTCTCAGGTTTGAGAGGTTTGGGGGTGGTGACTCGAAATCGTCGTGACAGGCGTGGTGGATGGGAAATGTTTTGTTGTCGTTTTACGTTTTTTTCTTACTTTTTTCTTTACGGGTGGAATGCTCCTTTGTTTCTCTTGATGTAAACCCTTCTTTCATGAATGAATGTGTTTGCTTATCTTCTTGTTCATTTGATAATCTGATAAAAGCGCTTTTAGTCATATTTCATTTATCAAATAAACTAAAGTAATTATAGTATAATTGACCCTAGGTCGAATTTTCTCGAGGACATAGTGTGCTCGATTCTGAATTAGTGCGAGAAACAAAATGATCACGAGAATCTAAAGTGTAGAGTGTTGACTCGTCTGGAGGCCCTTTGGTAGAGTTGCTCTCGACCAGCCCCAGTAGAAGTTGCTCGGCGAGACATATGATCTCGATAGAGACTTATCGGACTTCGGACTCGGTGATTGCGATTTGATCATTGATCGGTGACTCACATTTCGGACTTAAGCGATAAACAAGGGGTTTTAAATGCAGTAGAGTAAAGCGAGAAAGTGAGCGAAACTATGAATGCGGAGAAAATATAATATTATTACAAATATTACTATTATTGTCCTGATGATGATATAATTGTGTTCATGTTCAGTTAGTTAATCGAGTCCGGTCATATTTCTTCACTCAGGTTCTCGGTCCACCATTAGTCTTGGGAATTCTTATGGCAAATGCGCGGAATGTTTGTCGATGCCGCACGAGGAATTATCTGTCAGCTACTGCTCATTAGTTGGCGGATTAAGTTCGAGGCTGATTTTAGGTTCAAATTAACATTGTTAGTTGATTACCTGTGATTAGTTAAGCAGTTACGTCAACAGCTTAAAATTGTTCACATTTAAATACGATATTGATTCAACCCATGAATTAAAGAAGAGGAAGGAAGCGAGAGATCGAGAAATGAATAATGATCCAGATTAACGGAAATAGATTACAAACACGGTGTTCGAACTTAGGTGGATCCATCTCACGGCGATCGCCATGGTTGATAGTGGTAGTTCCTCCCAATGCTTTGGCGTTGAGATCGAGATCCACCGAGTGTTGGAAATCGATCAGTCCTACAGTGACCGGCTTCTCGATCACCGGACCTCACGCCTCCTCGATCGAGAGGAAGCGGCGATGCGGCAGATGCGCCAAGTAGAGGAAAAAACAAAAGCGATTTAGTGGAGATAGTGAAGGTGCGTAGGATTTGAGTTCAAAGACCTTAAAATATACCGCAGAACTTATATCTCTGAGAAATGGCGTGCAATTACGAGCCTTAACGGAATTACAAAGTGGATTGCTATTACTGCCGCTTGCGTGACTTGCGCTTCTGAGTTTTCTCCCGGGAGTGATGTGGCGGTGGTGGAGGTAGGTGGCCTCTGAGTTGGATAGCTGATGTGGATGGCGCCTTTGGGCGCTCCTTATTGTCTTTGTTCTTGATAGGTTATTTGGAATTTGGGCACAGCCAAGGCAGATAGGTCTCGGACTTGCTTTCGGTCTGTAGAAGAAGAGAAGAAGCTTTTCATTTTCTAAGACCTTGATTTGACACGAATTTGTATTTTCTAATTTGGGTCATAATATGAATCTCATTGCTCTTCGATTCTTAAGCACAAAATAATCCTTCTTAGATACATAAGAGATGTATAATTTAGCGACTCGTGGACCCCAGCTGTAACCTTTTGCACTCTCACTTAAAATCAAATGAAAATCAACAAGGGAGATTTTTAAAAGATAGAAAAAGAATTTTCAGTTTGGCTTCTAAAGTTCAGCAGGAGGCAGTCGACACTTTCATTCTGTGAGATTAAGATACTCGAACAATCGCTACTTCTCCTGTGATCAGAAGTAAATTCATGACCTGCTGACGGCAAAGAGGTAGCCAAAGTGATAGAGATCTCCGCCAGGCAGAAGTATTCTCTCTCTATCTACTCCAAGTGTTGGGTTTGTACTTACACTCGGCATTGCATGAAACTAGAATTCCTTTACTTTGAAATGAGGCTCTCCTGCACACTGCAAAAACACAAGTAGTCATGATCAACTAGGACTTCTTTTAAAACATGCTTGAGCTAGGGACACGAGTAGGATAAAATATGGAACATGGTTTTACAACCGTGGGGAAGAGAGAGAAGCTGATGGAGTAAGCTTAAATGACATGAGGAGCAGCCCGGGATCACGGTGATCTCCTTCCTTTATTCCCTCTTATCTACTCACTTCTTTCCCTTTTCTTCTCTTTTCTTTCCTTCTTTCTGTGATATTCATGCAGCTTTGCTGTGATTCTTGTTTTTCAGCTTTGAATTCTTAGTACTTTCATACTTTTCTCTTTTCCTTCGTTAAGCTCGCTTCTTTCTTTCCTCTCTTGAGCACTGAAAGATTCTAAAGCGATTACACTCACAGGAACTTCCCAGCTTTGATGATGACTTATAAAAAATTCCAAGGATCCTCTACTCCTATGGGTGACGTTAAATCATGGTTTTTCTTTTGCCTTGGGTTGTAATGAGAGTATCGGGAAGAATGGTTGATGAGCTTCAAGGGTGAAAAAAGGGAGTGAATTTAAATTTCAGGTAGGCTTTATTTGTTTCGGGCATAGAAACATAGCTACATTATGTCATTTCGGCATGTAAGCTTGCAGTGTATCCGGAGAGTCGAGGCAAAATGTAGAATACATAGTTAATCATGAATGCAAAATCACCTTGGCAAAGAGAGAATGGCGATCGAAGCCATCGATATTCTGAGCTCGAAATTCTCACAGCGGAGTTATTTTGCTTTCTACATCCGCAAAGAGGCTTCCTTTTTGGGTGTCTAGTCAATCATTCCTAGAACCACAAAGTTTCATTCCGCTTGGGGCAAAGAGCCGTCTATTGCCAGTTGCGGCGTACTTCACATTGTCTCATCAAACATCTAGGAATCAATTTAGATTCTTTCCAAAACATTTTTTTAAACAATCCAGTGCGGAATTAGCGGGAGGAAACAAGACATAAAACAAAGACAAATAAAACATAAATTCAAACAAAAGCAAAAATTGAGTGGAGAATGATGGTTTGAACAACATCAGCATAAAATTTAAGGTTCAGATTTTGTAGTTCCAGATGGCACTTATGATTGCTCCCCAGCACTTGAATTCTATATTGTCATAATGCTTGATATGATTGAAAGGGGGCGCGTGATGTAGGCTTAGGTTGTGCCATCCCGGTGGGGTTGGTTCCATCGGTGAGATGGTCTCCATGTCACACAATTGGTGTTGGACCCCGTAGAATAGCTTGATTTGATGCCATTGACCTGGAAGGTGTTGTTACTTTGTTCATCTTTTAGTTGCCTTTACCATGAGAAGTATGTTAGTGATAAAAAGGTCCATCCCATCTGAAGCGAAGCTTACCCTTTATGAGAGCTTTAGTCGTGAATTGAATAACATCGCTACGGCTGACTTCGGAGGTGCTTTTCCTCGGGATACATTGGTCATGGAAATTTCTTGAATTTGCGCTTATAGATCTGGAATTCTCATATTCTTCCAAGAGGAGTTCGTCTAACTCTTGTAGCTAAAATTCCTCGCTCACCGAGCTTGGTCATAGGCAGTGCATTGTTTGATAGCCCGATGGGTGGCGGGTTTTAAAGACAATCCGATAGGAGACATCCTAACGGTGTTTGGTATGTAGTTTGTGAGCTTAAGCATCCTCAGTGTCGGCTCAGGTCTTTCTTACTTGGGTTGATCATCTTTTGCAACGTTTTCATAATTTCCTTTGTTGAAAACCTCTGTAGTCGTTTGTGCAGGGTGATATGTTGTGGCGGCTTTATGCGTATCCATTCTTACTTGAAGAAGCCATGGCTCATTATTGCGAAGTGATTGCCTTGGTCCTTATGAGTGCTTTTGGCACACCAAATCGGCGGAAAATGTTGGACTTGACGAGTCCACAACTACTTTTGCATCATTGGTCTTGGTGGCAATGGTTTCTACCCATCTTGAAGCGTAGTCAGCGGTAGCGAGAATATAGGAGTAGCCATTGGGTGAGGAATGGCCCCGTGAAATCAATACCTCAAACATCAAAAACTTCATAAAACAAGATGGGTTTGTTGGAGCATTTCATACCACATTCATAGCCATTCAGGCTTTCGGCATTTATCGCAGGTGGAGGCCAGGCGATAAAGCATCTCAAAAATAATTGGGCGATAGGGCATGATCAAGCACTCACTAGCGGTCAGGGTTGATTACATAGTGGCTGCCTCGGTGTTAGTGGCGAACTAGAGGACTGAATTGATCTCGATGTCAAGAATGCACCTACGAATAACGATCCTTTATGGTCTCAGTAGGGATCATCCTATGTAGTATTGGCATCGCTCTGGAGTTTTTCCTTGTAGGCAGGTGCCTTTGGTGGGAAATTCAGATGTTGCCCACATAATTGCGAGATGTCAGCAAACCCACGGTGTAGACATTTTGATGTGCGGCAGCTATTGTGTAGTTTTCTTTGGACGAGGTCCATGAATGCGAGATGCATAGGCAATTACATGCACAAGTTGGTTATTAAGCTCCTACGGTTGGCTTGACTCCTAATGTTGAATTAGATGCATCACACATTCCAATTCAAATGGCGGAGTCTGGTGCTTGCGAGAATAGGGCAGATGTAAGTTGATTTTCAACTCCTAGAAATGCTTGATATAGAACAGTTAAACTTGAATTCTGTCATTTCTACATAGCAGGGAGCAAGTTTCTTTGAAATTCTTGATGAATCTTATAGAAACTGCATGTCAGGAAAGAAGCGAGAACTTCTACTGCCGAAGTGGGGTTTGGAAGGGAGAGTGATGATATACATCTTTGATTTGTCACTTCAATGCCTCCTGTTGGATACTAAGTGACTAACTTACTATTCCCTCAAATCACCGTGGAAATGACACTTTTGAAATTGACACTAAATTTGTGTCGATACATCTCTTGACACCTTGGAGCCCAGGTTTGCTTAAGGGGCATGCCTCGGATAAAATCTGCGTACACCCGAGTGAGTAGATCATGAACACCTCCATACCCAGCGCTCTATAGTAGGTCCAGAATATGCTTGTCATGCAGCGTTGGAATGTGCTCGACGTTAATAAGCCAAATGGCATGCGAGAATTAATACAAAGGTGCCAAATGGGCGGTGAAGGTGGTCTTGTGCTGATCTTCGGTGCAATATGAATTTGCATAGCCTGCACGAAGCCATCCAAAAAGCAATGTGGGTTTCAGTAAGCTTTTCAGGACTTGATCGGCGAAGGCAAAGGAAAGTGAATAGCGGTTGCCTGAATTTAGTCTTTTATAATCCAATGCGGACTTCGCCGGTATTACGATCCTTGTTGGCACCAACTCGTGTGTTGGTTCTTCCTGACTTACTCGTCCGGTTCCTCGGAACAACATAGGGCTCGCCATTGGGCTATCCAGGATGGGGTAGATGATCCACACTTGTGAAATTTTGGTGAACTCTTTCTTGACCACATCCGGGATTGTTGGTTGGTCTTTTTGTTGTTTTATGGGCTTGATTTCATTATAGTGATATTACGTGCATGCGGATGGAGGGTTTATCTTGGGAAGGTGCAGGGAATTTTCCATCAGGTTGGCACTAGCATGTTGCCTTAGGACACAGTAACGTATTCTTGTTCTGGTGGAGATTGTTGGCCCGGTGATGCTTAGGGAGTTATTCACTATCCAAATAGGCATATTTCAAATGATTTGCCCAATGGCTTTAGTTCTATGGGTGGTGGTGTAGATGGCAATTTTCAGTTAATGACGGATCATCCCCGGTAGGCTTATTCGAACTCGGCGCAGTGTCTCCCAGGCATGATTTCAGCCTTTGGTACGCCCGGTGAACTCTGCCAGTGGGTTCAGATTTCTTACCGGTTAGATCGGCATTGGCTAAATGCGGCAGTCGGATCGAATGGAACCAATAAGTTTAGCTCTTGCGCCGATCTTCATTAGGCAGGATGGTCTCGATAAACATGTCATTTTAATGCAATCAGCATGCAATAGGATTGGCTTTTTGGTCTTTCACACACTCTCGACCTTCATTGGCCCAGGAGTTGGCATTTCTCTTCTTAGTCTTGGTTTGCTTGTAGAGTTGACCTTAGTTATTTAGTTTGACCTTGATGTGGGCTGCCTTTAATTGTGAAAATTGTTGCCAATTGTGCAAATGAGAAAACTTCTTGTTCAACTGACTTTGACTTCTGCATTATTTACTTGCTCTGAGTTTCATGATTGCGTAAGCAGTACCTGCTAAGCAATTCAGCTTCAAAATCAGTCGACAATATCATCATTATTTGTCCTCGAATTAGGGAGGTTATGTACTTCGTAGTCAGAATATAACATTTATGGACCTTAAGCGGTAATTTGACATCGACATTTTTTCAGCAAAATCTTAAATATTACGTTCTGACTACCTAGTTGAAAATATTCTTCAAGCTAGTTCTTCAATCATGTCGATGCCCGAAGAGAATGGTCTTATGGCGATTCTTAGCTAGGTTCGTCCCAAAATTCTGTCTTGAGGAGTGCAACGATATTTCTGCCGTTAGTTGGTAGGGATTAAGTCACAGGCTTCTTTTTTGGGTTCTCTGATAGCAATCGTTAAATGATTCACTACTCGATTAATTGTAGTTGGTGGCTTAGTTTAACTTTGTTCATAGTTCGATTGCAATTGCCAGTTAAATCGTGAATTAAAGAAGGAGAGTGAGACAAAGTGCAGAATGGGGTAATTAACGAAGTAGAGTACAAACACGGTGTCCAGAATTGAGTGGATCAATGTACGGCTTGATCGCCATGGTTGATGGTGGTGGTTCACCTCGATAGCTTGAGCGTTGAGGATCGGCTCGCTGAGTCATTGGAATCCCAAGCGGTCACCTTTGGCCAGACTTAACCTTCTTAGTCTCAGCTTGTACTTCCTCGATGAGAGAGAAATACCGGTCTTGACATTGTGCACCATCGTAAAATGGAGAGCAGCGCGATAGAATGAATTATTAAGGAAATGTGAGAGAATGAATTCAAAGACCACACCAAATTACCACATTTATTCCTATTTATACATGAGCGTACGAACCACGATGCCTAACGGGGAATTACAAAGTGTATTTCCCGATCTACCACTTGCAATGCACGTTGGTGGTTATGCAGGGGTGATGTATTTCTAGTTAGTCTTGAGGTGGCCTCTATGTTGGATGGGCGATGTGGAAGAGACGCAACTGGTAAGCTCGCTTCTATTGGAGTTGCTATTCGGTGAGTTCTTTGAAGTGGGCCTGGCCAAGATGGAATCGACACAGGTCCTCACAGTATTGGAACACGAGCCTTGGCTAGAGGCTTCAAAGATATTAAATTATTACCGAGGGTGTCATGAATTCCATTAAGAGCATCGACATGCAGCCGATCTTTTGTTTTTGGCGATTAAATCAGGAGAATGGTCTCCCGAATTAAGGTTGATTCCTTCCCGGATGTCTTATCCTCAGAAGTATCTAGCACGTAAAAGTCAATTGGAAAAATTAGCTCGTTAACTTGGACAAGAACATCTTGAAACGCCCGAGGTTGAACAATGTACGTTTGCAAGTTGAATGGTCATCTGTGGGTTAGTTTTTAATTGAGAACCATAGATTGATGCAGGCATGACATTAATTGAGGCTCCAAAGTCAACATGGCATCGACAAAAGTGCATTCACCAGCGGGTGCATGGGACGAAAAAAGATTCGAGGGGTCTCTCTACATTTCTTTAGCGGCGCTTGTGGGGCACACATGGTGAGTTCTTCTTTTCTTGTTCAGGTGAGCCACCACACCTCGATTTTCTGTTCCTTCATCTTTTTCCTTTTGTGTATGCACAATTCCTTGAGAATTTGACATGCCAAGATTCCTGTTTAATCGCATCAGTGGAATATTGAATTCCGCACCGAGATTTTATATTCAATTCTTCATCGACTCAAGCTTTCTTTTCACGATGGTCCAGGAGTTAGGAATATTAGCCTTGAGACCGATTTTCTCTGGCCCAAAGCTAGTCAACATTTGGTTACAGTCGGCTACAATTTGATCTCGACAAGCTGTTGTAGTGTGGATTGATGATTCATTTCAACCGAGGGGTGACTACATGGCATTTCCTCGAAATCTTGAAGACAACCTACCTGCCGAACCATTCCCAATCCCAGGAGGAAATGCAGGTGGTCACTCTCAGGAAGTGGAAAGAACTACCTTAACCTACAACGCAGCAGTTCTTTGAGATAAAGTGAAATAGACTCTGAGCCAAATCTTGGGCCTTGATCTCGACGAACAATTGTCCCATTGCCATTTCCATCTCGGACCATCTCGGCGAAGTAAAGTGAGATGAAGAATTGTTTAGAAGATGTTCTGGAAGGGTGAAATCAATATTCCCTCTCAGCATAATTAAACAAGTCCTAGTATGCATAATTCCTCGAATTGTGCATACATAAAAGGAAAATAAAGGGAGGCGGTGGAGGGCAGTGTCGGCCTTAGGCGAAGATTCAGCATGGAGTGCTTCCGCGACCAGCGCGAAAAGTGTGGTCTGGAATCTATCCCCGTCGCCATTGGCAAATGCACCGCAGCTTCTTGCGTGCCATGTTCGACTGAGGCCTCGATCAATGTTATTCTTGTATCAATACATAGATCCTGAACTTTGGTGATTTAGAACCGTAGGGATGATCATTGACTTCTTGAACAAGAGCATTTTCCGATTTTAGGAGTTCTCGAGGATGTTCGTTCAAGTGAATGAGCTAATATTTCCAATGACATTTATATGCTAGAAATGGAAGGCAGGCTGATAGGAAGAATCAGCAAATACAGAGACTCATCATCATAACAACGAGAACCAAGATTGATGTGCATGTCGAGACTACCGATGGGTGGACGAATACAATTCAATATTTTGAGCAATGAAGCTACCAGAAAGGCGACTCCTGTTAGGTGTGTCGATGTAATAGAAGAAAGCATTCATTGAACATGGAGGCTTTTCTTTGAGACACTGATGAGACTAGTACTGAAGTGCATGAGATAAAGAAGCCCAGGCCATGAGGAAGTGAGACCTTCCCGACAGCAGGGACAACCGCCAAAGATATTGCTAACTTGGACTTTGGAAGTGGAACTATCTGAATTGTTAGTAGTCTGCAATGCCGAAAACCAGAGCACCGCGTCACGAAGTCGAGGATTCTGCAACAAAAGTGACAAAAAAGTCCTCACTTACACATCGGTAACCATTTTTACGGCCAAGGGATCAAATCGGCCCGAGAAGGGACGAATCAAGGAAGAGAGATAAA
>JAENHJ010000235.1:0-2500 GCA_025330945.1 Mucuna pruriens
GGTTCTATTTGATTTTTACCTCCATAACTTGCAAGGATTTTGTTTATGTAAGTGAGGATGTCACAAGCTTACGGAGCCTCTCCCGTACATTATGCGCTGCGCCTGCCTTCTGGTTGAGAAAGTCAGATGAATCCCATTTGATTTCTTCCATTGATGGAATATACTCCATGCTTTCTTATGTAAAATACCTATGCAAATCACTTTGGGCTTAAAAGCTGTTTCTGCTTGCATTTAATCTGGTTTGTGGCTTGAAATATCAAGGTTGAATGTTTCCGCCACCATCGAAACTACTCAACTTCACTTGCATAGGTATCATCCAATCCAAGTTGGGTGGTTGTTCCATCTTTGATTTTAATTCAGGTTGTTACACCAATAACTACGTGAACTATTTTCAGGTATGATCTTCTTAACTACTCATCACTTTTGAGCATGTTAGGTTTGATTCAGATATAGAAAAAAAATTTGTTTAGAAAGGAAAATATACTTCCAGTGACTATGTATGGGACTAACGTGACCAAATGTGACCCCAAAAACCTTGTTGCATGGGACGTAATCACAGTTTGTTATAACATTGTTACTACTTACACCAGCAAGTGATAAATAAAACTAAAAAAAAATTAAAAATCACCACAAAATTAATCAAACCGGATCCTCCAAAAAAGAAAGCAAAAAGAGATCAACAAAAGAACATAAACAGCACTGAACCCAAGGTAAACAAGCCATCTAAGAGGCCAAATTTCAACCCACAAAAACAATGGCTGAAGGAAGGGCGGTGTGGTAAAGATGAATATAAACTCACAATTTTGTCACAGCTTACATTTTCGTTATACGATAAAAATGAAAGCAAGGAACACCTACATGTACAAGATTCCTTTATGGAATGCAGATAAAGCAAAATAACGAAAAAGTGCATTTTCAATTTCCATTACTAAACTTGCATTGCTAAATATTTCATGTTTATTTCAGATGCATTTCTCCTCTGATTCTCTCTGTCTCCCTTTCACTCCCCCCAACTTGAGAAGTCAGAAATCATGATAAATGAGTAAATTATTATTTTAGTTCTTTAAAGTATATTAATATTTGAAATTAAGAAAATTTAAATAAATTCTTAAATTTAATTATTTATTGTTATTTTAGTCATTAAACATATGTTAATATTATCATTAATTTATTAAATTTTTGAATTTTGAATTAATATGGACTTGTTGCACTTTTTTAGGGATTTATCTAAAATTTTCTTAATTTTAAGAATTAATATCACAATATTATACATTTTTTGGGACTAAAATAATGGTTTTCTATATTAAATATAGTTAATTATTCATATTAAATTTGAGATGAAACTTAACTTTCATCGCTACTATTAAGTTTAAACTTTGTTCATTTACTTGTTATAAATCATTTTAAAAAACTTGATCTAATTTGTTTAAAAGTCTGGTCCAGCATGACCTAGAAGTTTATTTATGTAACTTGTTTCAAATAAGACCTATAAACAAGTCATCAATTGACCCAAAGAGTTTAGCAAATCAAGTAATCAATTAGAAGGATGAAAATTAAACTCACTTGCAACAAAGATGATGTTGTTATATGAAGTATTCAAGTTATCAATTTGTTGTTTATACTCTAAATTATTCTTCTATTACACTTCTGCTAGCCACCGTAGAAGAATGTTACATAATATCTATCGGCGTGAATTGCAATTACAACATTATTATAACAATACGTCTTAACAAAAAGAACCTAAATACAAATACGATGATTGGACGATTGTCAATTTTAATCAACTTAAATTTTAATTATAAAAATTAAAAAATACAATACAGTATCAATAATTTCAAATCAAAATTATATTATTAAAATTTATTATATATATATATATATATATATAAAAGCTTAGCCTATTAAGTGTAATAGTTTTTTAAAAAAATCTAAACCTTATTAGATCGGGTCACACATCGGATTGCAGTATCCATGCCTAGTACTCTGAAAAGCTGCAAAATTCTGAAAGAATTGATATTCATCCCGAAGGAACATTTGATTTTTCATCATTTTTTCGATAAGTTAACGTCTAATTTTTCATGAATAGATAAATATTTTATTGTAAAACAATATACAAGAAATAAATCTGATATATTTGACAGGCATCTTTTCAAATGTTATTCATAAAGTGCAAGAGCCTGTATTGTTGTCCCTTGACATACAGTGAAAACCAAGGTATATGCATTTTTTATTTATTTTCAATATATATATATATATATATATATATATATATATATATATATATATATATATATATATATATATATTTTGTATTATTGCTTAGCTGTACTTTTTCTTTTTCTTTTGTTTTTAGCTATGACCTTTAATATTACACGAATGTAATAACATATTTTTTTAACATGCTTTTTATTATTATTTAAAGTTTATTAAAAATTATAAAATTATGAATAAGACTTAATAAATAAAAAGTGAAATTTATATATTTTTAATTTTAATAAAT
>JAENHJ010000235.1:7500-50000 GCA_025330945.1 Mucuna pruriens
ATAAACTCCTCCTTCAAAAACGAAAAAGGGAATCGGTTCTCCAGCTTTATGATGTCATTCATAATAGACATCATCTTCTTGTCGTTTAGAATGACTTGGTTGTCATAGTCCATATTTTGAATCAAATTGAAAATCCTTTCAAAAAGCCCCAAATGAAGAAACCATCTATTATCATTATTTGGTTAACTCCGTGGTTCTATTTGATTTTTACCTCCATAACTTGCAAGGATTTTGTTATGTAAGTTGAGGATGTCGCCGCAGTTATGGAGTCTCTCCTGTAATATTTGCACTTCGACTCCTTGGTTGAGAAAGTTGTACGCGTAATCCCATTTGATTTCTTCCATTGACGGGATATACTCCATGCTTTCTCTATGTAAAATACCAATGCAAATCACTTTGGGCTTAAAAGCTGTTTCGTTTGCATTTCGAATCTGGTTTGGGGCTCTTGAAATACTGAAGGTTGGAATGTTTCCGCCACCACCGAAACTTCTCAACTTCACTTGCATAGGTATCATCCAATCCAAGTTGGGTGGTTGTTCCATCTTTGACTTTAATTCAGCTGTTACACCAATAACTTCAGGAATTAAAAGATGAATTAAATTCTTGTAATTTTAGTTTGTATCACAACTTGTATCTTGTATCTTGGAATTAAAAGATGAATTAAATTCAGAGCAATGTATTGAATTCAAATCACGCGCATAAGTTTTCATACATTCTTAAACAAACCCCATTAAATGTTTTATGTATTAAAGAATACAGATTATGAAACAAAGTTGGTAGGCTCCTATTCCTTGGTATTTGATAAAAACCGATTAAAAGTTTTCATCATTGGCTAGTTTTCCATTAAAAGTTTTTCTGAAGTGACAAACAATGCTTAACTCAACAAATGTGCTTAAGAGAATATACTAACATTTGTTGAATTAGCGACGATCGGTAGCGGGGCGGTTCCTGCTTGTGGGCGGTTAGCGGTTCTCGGTTCGCGTGTGGGGAGCGGTTCTCGGTTGCGCGAACGGGAGCGGTTCTCGGTTGCGCGAACGGTTGCGGGCAGGTAGCGAGAGCGATTCTCGGTTCGCGGACGCGAGCGGGTCTCGGTTGTGCAGACGGGAGCGATTCGCGGTTGCGGCGATCGGTAGCGGTTCTCGGTTCTCGGTCTTGGTAGCGGTTCTCGGTTCTTGGCTAGCGGTTCTCGGTTCTTGGTTAGCGGTTCTCGTTTCTTGGTTGCGCGGAAATGAGCAGTTCTCGCTTCGCGAGAGCGGTTGCGGGCGGGGTAGAGAGAGCGGTTCTCGGTTCGCGTATGGGAAGCGGTTCTCGGTTGCGCAAACGGAGTAGTTCGCGATTGCGCGATCGGGGAGCGAGATCAGTTCTCGGTAATGCGTTTGCGCGGTTGCACGATTATGCGGATGGGAGCGGTTCTCGATTGCGCGATTAAGCAGATGGGAGCGGTTCTCGATTGACGGGGGCGGTTTCACGGACGGCGGGTACTGTAACTAAGCAAGAAAGTAGACGGGGGCGGTTTCACGGACGGCGGGTACTGTAACTAAGCAAGAAAGTAGAAGAATCAGCGGGAAATTTTATGAGTGGGGGGCTGTGTGCGGGGAATTTAAATAATATGAGTGCGGGAATTTTTAGGTGACAAATTTTAAAGTTTAGGGTTATAATGTAATATAATTTGATATATTATAAAATTAATTTTTTTATTTTAATTTATATTATTATAATATGATATGTTATAATATTAAATATTTTATTAAACAATATAAACTATATTGTTTATATAAATATAAATTAGTCAAATTATATTATACAATTTTATATATTATAAACCATTTTATAAGGCAGAGTAGCAAATAACCACCACTGTGGCCTTCCACTCTCTTGAAGTTGATGCATAATAATATGCAAGTTTTTGTATGCCAATATTTTGTTAAGTCTAATTTTCATGCTATATACTATTTTGCTATCTCACCCTAAAACACTCTTTTTAGGTAGAATATTAGACATGTCAGAGTATGATACTTGCAATATTGAACATTTATGAATTAATAACCGATAACTTGATAAATAATTATTAAGTTAAATTTTAATATTATTTTAAAATTAAACTCCTCGATTCCACTTGTATACACTACTTTTTCTTATAAACGATCTAAATTAAATTCTATTTTTATTATGAAAAATAAAACATAACGAACCATTTTAATAAACAATACTTCCTCCATTTCTAATTTTGGTTCTTTCAGCATTTTATTTTCATATAAAAACTTTGGTTATTTTAGATTTCTAATATATAATTGTGTATTTTCTTTTTCAATTATACCCTTATATATAATGAAGTAATTAAGACTATTTTGTGTAAAGTATTAATAACTTTTGATTTTTACAACGTACTTGCAGTGGAACATTAATATATTTCTTAACGGAATTTACAATGAAAAAGTAATCAAAAATAAAATTTGTAAAATAATAAATAAAAGTATTTTAGTCTAAAGTTATATAAATTAAATATTATTTTTATCTGTGTGGGAAAACCTTAAACAAACTATAATTAGGAACGGAGGGAGTAACAGTTAATTACATTTTCCCCCTTTCCATTTCAATGAGTTCGATGTTATTCGTTAATTTGCTTTTTAAACCGGGTTGCAAGAGTTTCAAAACGTGTTGGGCCTGTAGGCCCAATGGGCTTGTGACCGTCTTTCTAAAAAATCAAAATGAAAATACAAAAAAAATCCGTTAGCGGAGTTTGTGCGTTACATACGTGCCATCTTTTGGTGAAAATTCTCCATGATTTTGACATCATTTTATGTGTTTCTTGATTCTAATTGATAGTTAGCATATAGATCGTTAAATTTATGCCATTTTCAGGCCAAACCTTTCAAGAATGCCAGGCTTGAGTCACTCTAAACATGACGTGTTCGCAACTCGCGGACACTGCTAATAGATTTTTTTTATTTTATTTTGTGCCATTTTTATCCTTTTTCTTAATGCATTTTTTGGGCTGAAAATTGAACCATTTTAGTCTTGTACATCGTTTTGAATAACTATTTTCTCCTACTATTTATTTTTGTCAAGTACTTTCTTTCACTCGTATTATTGTATTTCTTTTAGTACTTCAAAGAGGTAAGATTCTCTGATAAAAAGAAAAAAACAGTGGTAAGGTATTTTTGAAAAGATGAATCGATATATATTAATATTTTTGGTTTAAACATATTTTTATTTTTATAATATATATTTTTTTATCTTTGCAAAATTATTTTTTAAAAACAATTATCATAAAATTATTATTTTTTATTTTAGTTCTGCTTATTATTTTTCTATAATATATAATAATATATTATAGTAGTTGAGTTAAGAACAATGTAATAGGATCACGCTATCTTTCTATAATACATAATAATATATGACATGTAATTATTATAATATATAATATTATTATATAATATTATTATATATATATATATATATATATATATATATATATATATATATATATATATATATATATATATATATAACAATAATATATATAACATATAATAATTTATATATAATAATATTATAATATATACAAAATAGCAAAATATATAAAAATATAAAATATTTATAATAATACATATTAATTTATATAATATTTAACAATATATTTTAATAATTTATATAAATATATAATAATATTATATATATATTAGTATATATAATAAAAAATATATAATACATATAATATATATAGTAATATATAGCAATAAATATATATTATATAAAATATGTATTATGTATATTATCTTATATATTTATAATAATTCTGACATGTAAATTTTAAATATCTTATTAATTAAAATATTGAAAATAAATAATTATTATACAATTGTTTTTTTAAATATTTGAATAATAATTATAATTTAAAAATACTATAATTCTTATAAATTTAAGAAAAGTAACTATATAAATAAAAATAATAATTTTTATAATTTGAAAATTAAATAATTAAATAAAAATGTTTTATAAAAAATTATATATAATATTAATAAGACAATAATGATTATTTGAACATAATTTATTACGTGTCCTATTTTTATCTCTTTTGTTATTCAGTATACACTAAATATTAAATATAATTAAAGTTTATCCATATCTTATATTATTTTATTCATACTCTATCCAACCATGCTTCCCTATCTTATGGTATTTTGACCATTAAACTTTGCATATACATAAGAATTATACGTTATTTTCACAGATATAAATAAACCTTGCAAAAGCTCTTTCAAATGCACAAATAATCATTAATTGTACGTGGCATCATTATTTGTAACGAGTAGAATTGGCAATATATCATATGGTGAAAATCATGGTTGCATCACTGTATGTATTATTGCAAAACCCCTAGCTACCAGTTAGATTGGGTTTATGGTTAAGAATGTTGCACAATCAAGTTTTTCTGTATTGAAAGAGACCCTTCTCCTACCTGAGTCTTCTCAATCATCTAACTGATTAATGTTTAATGGACCAATAATGGTCGTAAGAGGCTGAGGCTGAGGCTGAGGCCAAAGCCATTAATTAATGCATCTCAGACAAAAATGGATTTTTCATATTCTTATCAATATACTTTTAGTATGGCAAAAATAATGAGTACCTCAGTCCCCAAAAGTGTTGGCTAGAGACAATAAAATTAATGGTTTCTCATCTACTACTTTTGAGAAGCATTGTTCTGAATTAAATTTAGTGTGGGCTATAGGCGCATTATTAATATGACTCGGAGAATGTCCAAACTCCGTGTACCAGAGAATTTTCTACACGTAGTTGGATCCAACTGTTGATTTTAATTGCATGGATTTGCCTCTGTACATGGAATCATGCATTGTCCTTTGGCTATTTTAATTTAATCCAAATGAAATAGATATCACATTGTTAGGTCTGGCAGAAAGATTTGGGACCCATCACACATTTAATAACGGATTTGATTGATGTACTGCTATGCATTGTTGTGAGTGTTTTGCAATGAAAACGTCTTTTTACTAAGTTTACAAAAATTGTTTACCTCGTTTCAATCCCAATTCTTGTATTTTATATGTGCTTTACAAGACTTAAAACTACTTTTTAGTTTTTAGGTTTTAGTTTTAGTTTTTTTTTCAAAAATTAATTTTATTTTAAAATAAATTTTTTAAAATTAATTTAAAGATGTGTATGATCGTTAATAATAACAATATTAGTGATAATTAGATCAAATAAAATAGGTTCAATCTTATAGTTCCCGACTTGACTTGTTGACTTAATCGGACGACTAATATAGACTCTAAAAAATATAATTTAAAAGGAACTAAGTTAATTTGGCTTGATTTGATAGGATTGGCAGACCAAAAAATCATTCACCTACAATGCATTGGACCTATTTTGATTTGTACAATTTTTTTTTATTTTTTCTTTGAAAATTATATAAAAAATAGAAGAAAAATTAATAAATTAATTTGGCTAAACTCAACGAATTAAAAAAATATAGTCAATTCAGTTTTTTTTGGTCAAACAGGTGAAAGTAGTGGTGATGATATCAATAGGATGTCAACAATGGTGTCTATAAGTAATAATGATAGTAATGACAAACCACTAATGTTAATATTAGTGATGTTGGTAATAGTAGCGATAATGTTAGTAGGAATAGTGATAGATAATGTTAGTAAGAGTAGTGATGAATGATGTTAATATGATGGTGATAGTGGTGATATCAGTGAGAATAGTGGTGATAATAATGGATCACTATTATCGATGGTAGTAATAACGATGATAATAATAGTAATGATAGTAATATCAGTAGTGGTGATGATAATACATGTGGGATAACAACAATGACAATTAAATAATAATAATGATACCTATAAAATTGATGATAATAATAACAATATGTCAATATCAATTATACTAGTAATCGAAATAGTGACAACAATATCAACTTAAATTTTAAATCAGATAAACTCCATTCATTTTTATAATTTACCCATTATATCAACTTTGGCTGGGCTGAACAGCCCATTAGGTTAGCAATAGCCACAAACATAAATATTTTACTAAAACATAAATATTTTACTAAAACACAAATATAAGAGAAGTATTAAAGATTGAGGATAAAAACACAGCCGACTTGAATATGAGTATACGAGTGTTAATCATTTAAGGATTTGATGGGATTGGCCCGGCGAAAGCGACGGCGCGGCGGTGGGCCGTCTCCGTCTAAATGAACTTCAACGGTCAAACAGTGTCAATAATGTAAACAGCCTGGCAAATGGCAAATGAGCAATGATGACAACTCCATCTTCTCTTCCAGTCACGTCTACTGCTATGCACTCTTGCTACAAAACATTCAATCACAAGCCATATCAATTCAACCCAAGGAGTTGACGTATTCTTAATCAAGCTAGAATCCAATATAAGAATATGTAGATATTCTCAGGTGAAAGTGAAAGATTTCTATTTTGAATCCTGTAATAAAATGATTTTTTAAAAGATAATGAATTGACACAAGTTCCGCCTCACTATATTCAAAAGACAAAAAAATGCAGATATATTTTAAAAAGTTGTATCAATTCATCTATCATTTAAAAAAAAAAAACAAATAATAAATTTATTTAAATATGTTTCAAGCTTTTGTAAATTAGGAAATTTTTATTTTACTCTTCAAAAATTTTCATTCGCTTTAATATTTATAAATTATTTTTTTTAGACTTTCGATCTCAATTATAATTTAGTGATAACATGATATCTATACATGTATATAAATATATCATGTCACAAAGACATAACGTGATATATTTAGATCCATGTCACGTTATTAATAAAGCATAATAAAAATTATTTTAAAAATATATGAAAACTAAAATTTACGTTTTTTTAAGGATTAAATTAAAATTGGTCATATTTATAAGAAGTAACATACGTATTAAAAACTTAAATTATTTTATCCTCTTTCGAGAGTTGTTAAAAATTTTACATTAATATTATATTATTCAAAGTGAAACTAGATTTGTATTTTTTAAATAAGGTCCCGAGTTTGATAATTGTGGATGAATAAACCTGGTTGAAAAAGGAAACACATTCCATTTGGTCAATCAAGTTTTTTTATTGGAGATTAGTGATCAATGAAGTTGATCAACACTTAGTACATATTTTATGTAACAAAAAAATAATACTATTTTTCATTTTTTATTTTAAAATTTATATCAATTTTATATGGAAACTATTATTCTTAATTAAATTAAAATTTTCAAATGAAATTTTAAACTATAATTTTCAAAAAATTATAAATTATGCTTGATTATTATTTAACTTTTTAAAATACATTTGTTTCTGTCAAACTTTTATTTCTATATTTAAGTTTGGTGTAAATAAATATTTATAAGAATATAATCTATTATTTTAAGAATACATTTAATTAAAATAAAAATAATTAAATTAAAAAATTACAAGATGGTGGTAGCAATGTGATGACTGAACAAGATATTGATATATATTAGAAATATGCAATATTGAACATTTATGAATTAATAACCGATAACTTGATAAATAATTATTAAGTTAAATTTTAATATTATTTTAAAATTAAACTCCTAGATTCCACTTGTATACACTACTTTTTCTTATAAACGATCTAAATTAAATTCTATTTTTATTATGAAAAATAAAACATAACGAACCATTTTAATAAACAGAGATTAGAAATTCTTACTCAGGAAATTAATTGGATTCACCCTATAAAAATAGGTACTAAGAAAAGAGATCAAATATTGATACTGACAACTGACAAACTACTTCCGTAAATGCATGATCTATGAAATATGGGAACCTGGCATGAATATCTACAAAATTGCAAAGTATTAATTGAAATGGAAGTTGAAGAAAATGTACTTGCCTTGCCACTAGGCTACAAAGGCTTACAGGTTCAAAAGATGCACAACCATGAACATTTTTTTCAAAATAACTGCTAATAGTTGTTTATCCTTAACTCACAGCCTGTAGAAATATGAGCAACTGAAGGAACAAATATGAAACTCCCCCAACTGTGGCATGCTGCAACTTCTCTTTTCCTTCTACTTCTGGGAAGTCATTGTCCTTTGAACGATTAAAGCCTCCAGCCAACAATCCCAGATTTTTGTAACCTTCATTATATAGTTTTGAGACTGCTGTCATTGACCTGAATCACTCACCAAAACCAACAAATTAACATTTAATTTCCTGTATTGCCAAAATCAGCTTGTTCTTCTTGCTGGGATGATCTTATGTTTTGATATTATAAATTGGGAAAAGTCACGTATATACAATACATACTAATATAAAGCTTCAATCAAAGTCGTTAATAATTTTATTGACTACAAAAAATGGAATGTCAGAGTTTATGAACAAAATGTTAGGTGCGACATCTTTAGAAGCTTATAAATCTTAATTTTACATGGGAAACAAACAAGAAAGATAAATAGATTCTTTCTGGAAGATAGTTAATTGGATCTACTATATAAATTACCAAACTTCTCACCAAGCACAGAAACAGCTTCATTTCAATTAACTTCATTCAAGCAAGGAACAAAAATTTTTTATTTCCATTTAAAATTCTAGGCTACTTAAATAATAAAGTAAATTACATTAACATCCTATAACGTTTTTCTTCATTTTTTTTTTTTCTGATATCCCTCTATTTTTTACCTCTACACTAATTTTTCTTAATTATTATTTGAAATACATTACATTGACATCCCCTGTAACTAGCACCCTTGTTATCCTAAAAAACACATTACACCACCCCTATAATAATTGTTGTAAACATTAAAAATATAAAAGGGATATGAGAGAAATTTATAATAATAAGAGAAAAGAAATTATAATCTATGTAAAATAGTTTTATATTGTTATTTAATTATAAATCATCATAAATAACAAATATATTGATTTTTACAATGTTAATAGGTACACTAACCATTAATCTCTAATAATAATTTGAAATAACTAACCATATTCAGTAAAATAAAAAATATCTTCCATATATATGCTCACCTTAATCCTTCTCCACATGCCACAAGGAGCTTGGTGTCCTTACCAGGAATGGCATTTTCCACTTGACTAAGGAACTCAGAATTAACTGTGGTGAGGTACTGGCCAGTCCACAAGCCAATGTACCCAAAATGCACCCACTTAAGCAAAGTTATGGGGCTGTTATCCTTATCTTCCACAAAGATTGGCACGTGCAGAGACCCCGTCACACGTGCCTTCTCTCTCTCCCACGTTGGTCTCACATCAAGGAGAACAAAGCCCTCTGAGTTTATGGCCGTGGAAGCATCTTTGGGCCATATGGGCCTGACCGTCCCAGACTCTATGAGCTGCCTTGCACTGCTTGTTGAGGATGCTGCATTTGTTACTTGAAATCTTGGGGTTCTTAGTGAGGTTGCCAAAGGGGTCTCTGATTGTGGCTTGTGCTTCAGAATCGATGTTCTGAACACATGGTTCAATTGGGTTGCCATTTTCCTATGTTTCTCTCTTACATGTAAAGGATGTGTTGTTACGAAGGATTTGATTTGACTGGTTTTGGATGATGAAATAAAAATCTATTAACGACCATAGCCATTGGTTCTCTGAGCTTTCTTTTTTGTCCCTTTGCTACTTGCTTTTGCATCAGAGTCAAAGACATTAACATGCTATCTCAAGAGGATAAGATAAGAAAACCCATTTTATGGTTGGGACAAAAATTAAGTAAAGATGTCTTAATTAACTAAAACTTCACGTTAAGTTTTAATTAATTAAGATATTTTTTATTTAATTAAAACATGACATTAAAAACTATTGAGCAAGTGAAATAATTTGTGTAAAGTTTTTTTCTGTTTAATATGTGGTTTTAAATTTAAATTTTATACATAATTTTGTTAAATATTTAAAGAAAGATAAAAAAAAATCTATTTACTTCGTTGCTTTTCGACACACGTAGAAGATACACGTAATTTTTTAAAAAAAAATTATGTAAACATAAAATCAAATTACAAAATATTGGAAATGCTAGTGAAACATGAAACTTTAGAAGTTAGCATCACAATCAAATTCTGAAAATTTAGAGTATGTTTCCAAAAGAATTTTTCATGACTTAAAAACTGCACACGGTAATAGGAGAACCAACAAAATTCTAGATTTTGATCTCTTAGATTAAATGAAGAGAAGAATCAAATCTCTTCAATTTGTTATATAATAAAGCAGTAGTATGTTGATGTGGATAAAACAAATTTTAGAGTAATTAAATAAATTAGATAAATTATAAAGCAAAATAATGATAAAACAAATGTAAACAGTGCGATAACATGGATTGATTTGTATGGTTTTTAAAGAATCCCATATTAATAAAAAAAAACCATCATTTATTTATTGTATAATTTTTTAATTAATATTCATTAGTTGTTTAAAAATATATTTAGTTATTAATTTAATATTTTATAAGTTTTTAGTGGTTATTAAAGTAAACACTAACGTAATTAAATTGCTAATATTTTGATTAATTTTTAATTGTTTTGTTTAAATATTTATTTAATAATAATCTTATTTATTCAGTAATGTACATTATTAACCATTTATTATTTTTTTTATAAAAATAAAATCAATTATACTCATTTTTTTTTAGATACATATATTACAATACTATTCTTTTCTATATTTTTCTATATAATTTAGTCTATTTAACTTAATATTATTTAAGAAAATTATATTATCTTTCTTTAAAATATATAAATATTTAATTGTTTCTTATCTTATTTTAAAGGATTTGAGTAGTCTGAAGGGAAAGGATTGTACTTTTGAGAATAAAGTGCAATATTAGTCATTAATTTAAAATATATATTTTAGTGGAGTTAACTTAATACTTCTAAAAAATATTTTTTTTTAAATTTTGAAATATATTTTTAATTAAAATATATATTAAAATATTTTTAATTTACCAAATAATCATTCACTTGGTCTACTAACATTTCTTCTTGTTTATGCGTTACTTCTCTTAGTAAGGGTTGCATGCAAAATAAATGTTTTTGGACTCACAAATTGTCTAAATGGAATTGTTCTTAGTAATATATTAAAGGCTAAAAATAGATGGAAAAATAATTTATGATAAAAAAAATCATAAAAATCAAATAATTTGGTAACATGATTGTTTTAGAAATACAAAAATATATTAACAAATAATTTTCTAGTAAAAAGTTACTCCTGAATAAAAAATATTAGATTTTTTTATAGAAAATATAAAAAAGGTAAAAATGTGGTATATATTAATATGTTAAAGGAGAAAATATATTTTTAAAATAAAAAATAAAAATGTGTATTATTTAAATCTCTTGCACTAGGAGAGTGTAAATAATATTTTAGTCCTTATCATTTATGATTATCCTACCATTAGAAACTAATATGGATAAGATAAAAAAGATTCAAATAGAGCCTTGAGACAAAAAAAAAAAAAAAGGATTAACATCACCTAATCATACACCCATGTTTTTATAAGAAAGGAAATGGATGGAGGTAGGTTTTCTTTGAGAAGAGAGAAAGGAAAGAAAAGAGAAAAAGAGAAAAAAAGGAAGGAAGAATAAGGAGAAGAAAAAGTTATAACGTCAACCTCAAAACTCATCTTTGTGTATTCCTAAAGGTGTGTGCATTATATTAATCATCATCAATCCTCCATCTTATTCTTTGATTTTTCTTCCTTTTCTAATCTCATTTTCATGTACACTATTTATGCATAGGTTTACATGGGGATGGTAAGATTTATGCATAGGAAGAAGAAGAGGAGGAGGAAGAAGAGGAAGAAGAAGAAGAGGAAGAAGAGGAAGAAGAAGAAGAGGAAGAAGAAGAAGAAGAGGAAGACGAAGAGAAAGAAGAGGAAGAGGAGGAAGAAGAAGAAGATGATTTTTATTTATAGGTGTGTACAAGAAGATTTTGATTCCTAGGTGTGTACTAGAGCTTACAAAAGCTTAAAAGCATTCCTAAATCCTATCTTGATTTTGATTGAGTGAACTCGCTAATAGCGAAACACGCATTAATTGTCTGTACAAGAGTCATCAAAAGAATTAATATGCCTCCCATGAGTCCTAAGAGTTCCCAGACGGTGGGGATATATAGGCGCCTCACCATTCTGTACCACCTTTTACACGTGTAGTATATGATCTCCAAAACTCGTATGAATTGATGCCAATTCTCTTTCAACCGCACGATTGTAACATCTACTGACCGGTACATGTTCAAAGATCCACAAATGATCTCATAACTTCTATCCATGTACTCAGCACCCTTTGAAATTGTCTTAAACATATTCAACAATTCTTCTCCATATTCACTATAATCCCCTCCTTCTCAAGTAACTTAATGTCATTCTCGCAACAAATCAAACCTTCAAAAAATAAAGCATACGATGTGTATTTACATTGGATCCTAGATTTATTCTGCTCCAACGCTATGAAATTCCTCCATTGCACCTCCATCCATTCATTAACAACAAGCGGCGGAATATGCAGTATGCCTTCCCTAAACCTTATCTCAAAGTCGAACCGACAGCTCCACTTATGAATCGCAAGAAAGGTATATGGGGCTTTGATCGTTATTTGTTGGCTCTAAGTCTACTAGCACACCGCAAGAGATCTTTGTGGACGCACTTCCTCTCTTGTCGATTTTCTTTCACTGAGGACAAGTGCAACAAGTGATGTACGTGCAAGCCTTCCAAGTTATTTTCCATGGGACAATTGAAAATTGTGCAAATAAGATCAACAACACGGTGATCATTGTGGATGTCATTGTCATTGGGAAAGACCTTCCTATAAAGCTCCTTCAAAACGAATAAGGGAATCTGGTTCTCCAGCTTTATGATGTCATTCATAATAGACATCATCTTCTTGTCGTTTAGAATGACTTCGTTGTGATAATTAATATTTTGAATCAAATCGGAAACCCTTACAAAAAGCTCCAACAAGAAGCAACCGTCTATTATCATTATTTCAGTTAACTCCTGTGGTTCTATTTGATTTTTACCTCCATAACTTGCAAGGATTTTGTTATGTAAGTTGAGGATGTCGCCGCAGTTATGGAGCCTCTCCTGTAATATTTGCGCTTCGACTCCTTCTTGGTTGAGAAAGTTGTACACGTAATCCCATTTGATTTCTTCCATTGACGGGATATACTCCATGCTTTCTCTATGTAAAATACCTATGCAAATCACTTTGGGCTTAAAAGCTGTTTCGTTTGCATTTCGAATCTGGTTTGTGGCTCTTGAAATACTGAAGGTTGGAATGTTTCCGCCACCACCAAAACTACTCAACTTCACTTGCATAGGTATCATCCAATCCAAGTTGGGTGGTTGTTCCATCTTTGATTTTAATTAGGTTGTTACACCAATAACTACAGGAATTAAAAGATCAATTAAATTCTTGTAATTTTAGTTTGTATCAGAACTTGTATCTTGTATCTTGGAATTAAAAGATCAATTAAATTCAGAGCAAGATACAAGTTTGGATAAGAGGTCATTTCGGAATTTAGCTCCATCAATATCAATGGATAGATCTGAGGAGCTGAGCCCAAAAGCGGCTGTTTGTTGACCTTGCAGATAACCAAAAGGATCATTTGCAGAAGTCATGTTTTATGCGTATTATTGATGCATATAAGCAAATAGATGTAACTGGAGGCTCCAAAGTCCATTTTTCGTACTTGCTTGTTTAGGAGTTGAGGTGAAAATTCCAGCTTCTCAAAATTTTGTAGTTTTATATTTAAGTTGTATAATAACAAATAGTTAAAGTGGTTGTATAGGCACTCATATTTTAAACTTTTTTTGGTGCATGTGAGCATGTGAGGTGCAAAATGTTGGACCTGTTTGGTATTTTGCTCTGCCCTACAGGTTAATGGTTACTTTTTTCTCTGAGCATTACTCCCTGGAAAAATTTTATGAGATTGGAGGAATTATTCTTCGAAAATTTTCAAATTTTATGGTCTTATCCTCTCTCGGTTACTGATCTGTCAAAGGGAGAATACGAGGCTATCTGGAACTGTTTTTGAAACATGTTCTGTTACAACATCCTAAAATTGGAATATAACTAAAACCAATTTTTGATGAAAATCTTGATAACTGTTTCTTTAATACTTCACAGCAAAAACAATAGAACTAACATAATATTAAATACTATTCTAGTATGTCTTCTTACTTGGGGTTTCATTTCTGGCTGGGGGATTCTTTCTATATAGTGCCTATAGAGCAATGTATTGAATTCAAATCACGCGCATAAGTTTTCATACATTCTTAACAAACCCCATTAAATATTTTCTGTATTAAAGAATACAGATTATGAAACAAAGCTGGTAGGCTCCTATTCCTTGGTATTTGATAAAAACCGATTCTTGGTTGTGCAATTTTTTAGTTAGACTTGCTGCTTCAGCAACAGCATTGCTTCACAAACTACAAAAGGGTACGTCACCGTGGGTTCCTCTGAAGGGATTTGAAAAGAAGACTTATAAGCAGCTTCAAGACGAGGCTATAGAAAGCAAGCAACGTGATTTAGCAGTATTGGAAGCTAATGATGGCCTTTGGCCTGGAGTTAGAATTCCAAGTCATGCCCTATTTCTTTGGGCTAGTGGCTCTGAACTGACTACTATGCTGAAACAGGATCACATGCCCAACAAATACATTCCCAACAAGACTGATTTTCATTAAATACATTTTGAAACTAAATATTCAATTTATAATTTAGTCATCAATCAAATACCATTAACATAGTTAACCGAGTATACTTAAGAAAACTAAATATTCAATATACAAATTAATTAATTTGCAGTCAAATATGTTTGTTCCCACCAAAAATAAATCATATGTTTGTCATAAAAGTTAACATTTAATAGTACATTTGTAGCTAATAGTTTAACCATTTAAATTTAATAAAACATATTTATTAGCATTTATCAATAAAATTGAATTACACATAAAAATGTTTATATTATTATTTAATTATAAATTTGATCTGTCGTAAAATTGTTGATTTTATTGAATCTTTTGTATAAATTTTATGAATATATTATTTTTAACTGAATATGAAACTATTTATTATATATATTTTTTATAATATTGTTAAATTAACTGATTAGATATATCTTCTAAGATTTAACTAATTAAATGATTGTTTCTAAATAAAATATTTATATATATTAATTATATGAAATTGATAATTATATTAGTCAATTGATATTTGTATTGATTATTTTAATAAATTTTTTTTAAAGTTATAACAATTAAAATACATATTTAATTAGAATAAGTATTGATTGTATAATTCTATCAATTTTTTATGGATAATTTTCGTTAGAAAGTAAATAAAATTGGAAAATAGAAAAAATGAAAAAAATATTATATGTAGCATGATATAAAAATGTGTTTGATTGGATAAAATAATGAAAGTGATATTTAATATATCAATTAATTGTCAATCAAACATCAGTAACATATTCGAATAAATTTAGTTAAAAAAAACTAAATATTCAGTACAACAATCAATTTGTAAAAAAATATAATTAGCATGAAAATTAGTATTTAATTTTTCATAATTTATTGCTAGTTTAATTTATTATTATTATATTTATATAAAAATTTTAATTTGAATATGATTTTTGACTTTTGAGTTTAAATTAATATGGTTAAAATTTAATATAGTTTTAATCAAAATATTATTTATTGTGTATTGTCATGGATTAAAATGATAAAGAGTAAGTAGAAAGGTATCTTAGAGGAAGAAGATAAAAAAAAAGATTGAACTATAAAACGAAAATAAACTAATTAAATATCAATGAAAGAGATATATAATACAAAGATGAAACAAGAATGATTTTAATGATTCTGAATATTGAGTTTGCGATGAAATCAAGACGAAAAGACATGACACGTTAGATTAAGAAATTTTTGCAAGACCTCCTATGCGCTTAATAAAATACTTATATTACTAATAAAATATTTTAAAAGATCAGTTTGAATGGTCTAATTGCAAATATCACTAATTATAAAAAATATTATTTAATAAATTGATTATGATATTAAATAAAATCAAATTCCATATAAAATTTAATAAATTAATTCATTTATTAAAAATATAATGGAATATAAAATATCCATTATTATTCCTTATTACTGTACTACTATTACATTTTTATTTTTTTTATGAAAATAAAATATGAAAATAAGAATCTATTTTATTTAATAATTTTTTTATAAATAATTACAAAAAATCATATTATATTAACTTATTTTTATTTGTTATTTTTCAACTTCATTTACAAACGATTCTTTTTTGTATAACAACAGAAATGAAATTGTGAGTTATATTCGTCTTTACTACACATCCTTCCTACGGCCATTATTTTTGTCGTCTTTTGTGTCGTTAGAGTTATGGTCGTCTGTTCATGCCATTGTCTGTTTCGTGTGGTTGTATTTTAAGGTCCTCAATTCAATTATTTTGTTTTCTATTTATGAAAATTGAGTCCCTCAGCTGAACCTACCTCATCCTCTGTTTAACAAAAACATTTGAACATACAAGATAAGGCAAAGAATGAAAAAAATATCATGACATACTTGATATTGCAACGACCTTCTTCATCTCTTGAAAATCACCTCAGGAGTAGTGTGGGTGCAGGGTAATGTAAAGAGGGATGGCAGAGGTATTTTGAGAAATTTAGGAAAAAAATGATATCATGAAAAAGATATAATACTTGATATTTCACCTTCTTAAACTCTTGACTCCAAATGAGTGGTGTGGGTGCAGGGTGATATAAATAGGGGGTGACAGGAGTATTTCAGGAAATTTAGGAAAGAAAGTTCTGGAAACTTCTCTGTATAAATACATTTAAATAATTAAATATAAATTATTTGAATTAATTATAATATTATATAAATAAAATAATAATAATAATATCATTAAAGAAGTTTACAAAATTAGTATTAATTGCAGGAGATGTTTAAATAGTAATCATTCTAATTATCAGATTAATTAGAAATATTGATAAATTATCATTATTAAAGAAAAATTAACAATGACTAGTTTTAATTAAATAAAAAAATTAAAATAAATTTTGGTGTATAAATTAAGAATATATTTTATTTTTATGAGTTTATAATTAGTAATTTTTTAATTATTAATTATTAATTATTCGATAGAGGAGTCTTGCTACATGAAGGCAAACCAATTTTTTTTTAGAGACAAAGTTCATTTCTTTGAGTATCCTAAACTATCTTTTAGTGTTGGTGAGATGAATTATTGAATCTCATTAAATTGTAGGTAAATTAGAATAACCAAATTAATTCTCAATCAAACTTGCTAACTTAAAAAAAGTTGAAAACATATTTCCTCCCTTACAATTTTCGCCCCCTTTATTTTTTCTCATCCACAGCAACCCTTGTGAAGCTTCACTCTCAGATCCCCTCCTCATTTCCTTCTCCACCACCACCACCACCATCACCACCACCACCACCACTTTCTTTCCTAAATTTCCTGAAATACCCTATCACCCCCTATTTATATCACCCTGCACCCACACCACTCATTTGGAGTCAAGAGTTCAAGAAGGTGAAATATCAAGTATTATATCCTTTTCATGATATCATTTTTTCCTAAATTTCTCAAAATACCTCTGCCATCCTCTTTACATCACCCTGCACCCACACTACTCCTGAGGTGATTTTCAAGAGCTGAAGAAGGTCGCTGCAATATCAAGTATGTCATTATATTTTTTCATTCTTTGCCTTATCTTGTATGTTCAAATGTTTTTGTTAAACAGAGGATGAGGTAGGTTCAGCTGAGGGACTCAATTTTCATAAATAGAAAACAAAATAATTGAATTGAGGGACCCCAGAAAACACAACCACATGAATGTAGACAACCACATAAACAGACAAAATTCATAACTCTAACGACACAAAAAGACGACAAAAATAATGGCTGGTAGGAAGGATGTGTAGTAAAGATTTAATATAACTCACAATTTCATTTCTGTTGTTATACAGAAAAGAATCATTTTTAAATGAATTTGGAAAATAACAAATAAAAATAAGTTAAAATAATATGATTTTTTGTAATTATTTATAAAACAATTATTAAATAAAATAGATTCTTATTTTCATATTTTATTTTCATATTTTATTTTCATAAAAAAAATAAAAATGTAATAGTAGTATAGTAATAAGGAATAATAATGGATATTTTATGTTCCATTATATTTTTAATAAATGAATTAATTTATTAAATTTTATATTGAATTTGATTTTATTTAATATCATAATCAATTTATTAAATAATATTTTTTATAATTAGTGATATTTGCGATTAGACCAACAACAACAACAACACCACCACCAACAACAACAACACCACCACCAACAACAACAACACCAACAAAACCAACAAAACCAAATAATCTTGTACAAACAAAATTGAACAATTAGGGTTTTGAAGAAAAGAATCCAGGAACACTTATAAATAGAAGATATTGACGAGCTTACCACCACCACCAAATAATCTTGTACAAACAAAATTGAACAATTAGAGTTTTGAAGAAAAGAATCCAGGAACGCTTATAAATAGAAGATATTGACGAGCTTTTGGAGAGATACTGAATATGACTTTCAAATTAGAGAGTCATGCTCTACAAGTTTTTAGTTAAAATTTTCGGAGATGTCCCTCAACCGAGAAAACCCCCTTTTTATATACTTAATTCTGCAAGTTACATTATTGATGCATAGCTATTTTAGTCAATCAAAGGCTTACACGAAAAAAGTAAGTTACATTGTAGGAATCTAAACATTTGAATGAAATCATGGGAATCCTACTTCTACTTGTCTTGTTTCTCGTGGGTGTCAAAAATCTAATCTTGGAGGCTTGCTTTCACGAGTCTATCTTGGGAGTCTTGCTTTTCTTTTTTTATCTTGTTCCTCCTAATGGGTGTCTTTCAAAATGCTCCTAGTGAATTTCAAAATATTATGAATAATATATTCAACCAATACATGGACTTTTCATTAGTATACTTAGATGATGTATTAATATTCTCTATAAATATTAACCAACATATAGAACATTTAAAAAAATTCATTAACATTTAAAAAGAAAATAGTTTAGTGGTGTTATAAAAGAAGAGCAAGATATTTCAAACTAAGTAAGATTTTTATAATTTGAAATATATAAGGAACCTAAAGGATTACACGTACAATGTTGAGAACATTGTACGTGTAATGTCATTTGTTTATGATAATATTGAAAACAAAAAGGTGATTGCTTGGCACAATTAAATTAGATGGAAAGAGTTGTTGCAATCATTTTCTATGTCCACATAAGCGTTTGGGTCAATGTGATTTTAAAAACATGTTAGTTTGGTCTAACAATTTTAAAACCATAGATTGCATGTGCTCCGGAACTATTTTCAGGTATGATCTTCTTAACTACTCAGTGCTCACTTTTGAGTATGTTAGGTTTGATTCGTGTATAGAAAAAAATTTGTTTAGAAAGGAAGTATATACTTCAGTGACTATGTATGGGACTAACGTGACCAAATGTGACCCTAAAAACCTTCTTGCCATGGACGCAATCACAGTTTGTTATAACATTGTTAGTACTTACACCAGCGTGATAAATAAAATCCAAAAAAAATTAAAAATCACCACAAAATTAGTCAAATCGGATCCTCCAAAAAAGAAAGCAAAATAGAGATCAACAAAAGAACATAAACAGCCTGAACCCAAGGAGAACAAGCCATCTAAGAGGCCAAATTTCAACCCACAAAAACAATGGCTGAAGGAAGGGTATGTGTGGTAAAGATGAATATAAACTCACAATTTTTGTCACAGTTACATTTTCGTTATACGATAAAAATGAAAGCAAGGAAAAGAGGTAAAAAGAAAAAATAACGTGAATGAGAATGGGTTCAAGACTAAAAGCTAACTATATTGGAGGCTTCTGTTTCAGAGAGAACAAAAAGTTCGCTTTCGTTTTGAACAAGCAAAGGATGAGTGAGACACGAAACTAAAACCCTAGAAGATTTTTTTTGTATATATACGAAGCCTCATGACCCGTTAATATCCAAAGTCCAAACTTTTTTTTAAACTTAAATTTGGTTCAAATCTCTTGAATTTTAACTTATAGATAAAAAATATAGCTTTAAAATTCTAATTTTAATTACAATAAAATAACCTAAAAAGGATTACACTGACAATGTTGAGAACGTGTAATGTCATTTGTTTATGATAATATTGAAAACCAAAAGGTGATTGATTGGCACAATTAAATTAGATGGAAAGAGTTGTAATCACTTTTTATGTCAACATAATTGTTTGGGTCAATGTGATTTTAAAAACATGTTAGTCTGGTCCAATAATTTTAAAACCATAGATTGCATGTGCTTTGAACTATTTTTGGGTATGATCTTCTTAACTACTCAGTACTCACTTTTGAGTATGTTAGGTTTGATTCGTCTATAGAAAAAATTTGTTTAGAAAGGAAATATATACTTCAGTGACTATGTATGGAATATGATCTCAAAAAGCACGTATTAATTTATGTCAACTCTCTTTTAGCAGACGATTGTAATTTACTGACAAGGCATGTTCAAAGATGCAGAAATGTTCTCATAACCACCACCACCACCACCACTTTCTTTCATAAATTTCCTGAAATACCCCCGTCACCCCCTATTTATATCACCCTGCACCCACACCACTCATTTGGAGTCAAGAGTTCAAGAAGGTGAAAATCATTATATCCTTTTCATGATATCATTTTGTCCTATATTTCTCAAAATACCTCTGCCATCCTCTTTACATCACCCTGCACCCACACTACTCCCCGAGGTGATTTTCAAGAGCTGAAGAAGGTCGCCGCAATATCAAGTATGTCATTATATTTTTTTTCATTCTTTGCCTTATCTTGTATGTTCAAATGTTTTTGTTAAACAGAGGATGAGGTAGGTTCAGCTGAGGACTCAATTTTCATAAATAGAAAAACAAAATAATTGAATTGAGGACGCAGAAAACACAACCAGACAATGAACGAACAGCGTAACATAACTCTAACGACACAAAAGACGACAAAATAATGGGAAGGATGATGTAGTAAAGCATTTAATATAACTCACAATTTCATTTCTGTTGTTATACAGAAAAGAATCATTTTTAAATGAATTTGGAAAATAACAAAATAAAAATAAGTTAAAATAATATGATTTTTTTGTAATTATTTATAAAACAATTATTAAATAAAATAGATTCTTATTTTCATATTTTATTTTCATAAAAAAAATAAAAATGTAATAGTAGTATAGTAATAAGGAATAATAATGGATATTTTATGTTCCATTATATTTTTAATAAATGAATTAATTTATTAAATTTTATATTGAATTTGATTTTATTTAATATCATAATCAATTTATTAAATAATATTTTTATAATTAGTGATATTTGCGATTAGACCAACAACAACAACAACAACACCACCACCACCAACAACAACAACACTACCACCAACAACAACAACAACAACACCACCACCAACAACATTAACAAAACCAACAAAACCAAATAATCTTGTACAAACAAAATTGAACAATTAGGGTTTTGAAGAAAAGAATCCAGAACGCTTATAAATAGAAGATATTGACGAGCTTACCACCACCACCAAATAATCTTGTACAAACAAATTGAACAATTAGAGTTTTTGAAAAAAAGAATCCAGAACGCTATAAATAGAAGATATTGACGAGCTTTTGAGAGATACTGAATATGACTTTCAAATTAAAGAGTCATGCTCTACAAGTTTTTAGTGAAAATTTTGGAGATGTCCCTCAACCGAGAAACCCCTTTTTATATATACTTAATTCTGCAAGTTACATTATTGATGCATAGCTATTTTAGTCAATCAAAGGCTTACACTTAAAAAAGTAAGTTACATTGTAGGAATCTAAACATTTGAATGAAATCATGGGGAACCTACTTCTACTTGTCTTGTTTCTCCTTAGTGGGTGTCAAAATCTAATCTTGGAGGCTTGCTTTCACGAAGTCTATCTTGGGAGTCTTGTTTTTTTTTTTTTATCTTGTTCCTCCCAATGGGTGTCTTTCAAAATGCTCCTAGTGAATTTCAAAATATTATGAATAATATATTCAACCAATACATGGACTTTTCATTAGTATACTTAGATGATGTATTAATATTCTCTATAAATATTAACCAACATATAGAACATTTAAAAAAAAATTCATTAACATTATAAAAGAAAATAGTTTAGTGGTGTTAGAAAAGAAGAGCAAGATATTTCAAACTAAAGTAAGATTTTTATAATTTGAAATATATAAAGAACTAAAGATTACACGTACAATGTTGAGAACATTGTACGGTAATGTCATTTGTTTATGATAATATTGAAAACAAAAAGGTGATTGCTTGGCACAATTAAATTAGATGGAAAGAGTTGTTGCAATCACTTTCTATGTCAACATAATCGTTTGGTCAATGTGATTTTAAAAACATGTTAGTTTGGTCCAACAATTTTAAAACCATAGATTGATCCGCCGGGAACTATTTTCAGGTATGATCTTCTTAACTACTAAGTACTGGCTTTTGAGTATGTTAGGTTTGATTAGGTATAAAAAAAAATTTGTTTAGAAAGGAAATATATACTTCAGTGACTATGTATGGAATATGATCTCTAAAGCACGATTAATTTATGTCAATTCTCTTCAACCGCATCGATTGTAACATCTACTGACGGCCAGACATGTTCAAAGATCCACAAATGATCTCATAACTTCTATCCATGTACTCAGCACCCTTTGAAATTGGCTTAAACATATTCAACAATTCTTCTCTACTCTTCTTCTCCATATTCACTATAATCCCCTCCTTCAAGTAACTTAATGTCATTCTCGAACAAATCAAACCTTCAAAAAAATAAAGCATACGATGTGTATTTACATTGGATCCTAGATTTATTCCTCTCCAACGCTATGAAATTCCTCCATTGCACCTCCATCCATTCATTAACAACAAGTGGCGGGATATGCAGTATGCCTTCCCTAAACCTTATCTCAAAGTCGAACCGACACCTCCACTTATGACTCGCAAGAAAGGTATACGGGCCTTGATCGTTATTCCGTTGGCTCTAAGTCTACTAGCACACCGCAAGAGATCTTTGTGGACGACTTCCTCTCTTTGTTTTTTTTTCACCGAGGACAAGTGCAACAAGTGAAGTACGTGCAAGGTGCCTTCCAAGTTATTTTCCATGGACAATTGAAAATTGTGCAAATAAGATCAACAACACGGTGATCATTGTCGATGTCATTGTCATTGGGAAAGACCTTCCTATAAAGCCTCCTTCAAAACTAATAAGGAATCTGTTCTCCAGCTTTATAATGTCATTCATAATAGAGATCATCTTCTTGTCATTTAGAACGACTTCGTTGTTGTCACAACCTAAATTGTGACGCCGGGCAGAGCCGGCCGAAACCGAGTCGGTCAGCAGAGTCGCCACCGCGCTTGGGGTTCAGTGAACGCCAGAAACCTAAAGGAAAGGCTGGTCTTGAATCAGAAATATGGGTTCGAATTGGTTACACGCTAGGGGCATAGGGCCCCTAAGATGCCTATCACTTGATAGTTACCTTGGCTAGCTATATGAGAGAGGACGGTGCTTGTATTTGATTGTGCTTTTGGTCTAAGTCCCAAGAGGGAGGAGGAGTTCAGGTAAAGTGTTCTGGGATTTTGGGATTTGACTTGATGAGGGGTGTGTTCCAGGCCTACGCACTTCTGCTTTTAGAGGATTCAAAGTCCACGAGTTCGGGCCGGGGAGTTTGGTTTTTAGTGGAAGGTGAGTTTAGGAGGAGAGAGGATGGTTTGTCCCTGCCTCGGCCCTCGTGAGCCGAGTCGGTTTGGGCATGGATGTTCAGGTTGGAGACCAAGCCGACTCTGTCTTTCGGCTTCTCGCTTATGGAAGGGTCCGACCGGCGTAGGCCACCAGGTGTGGCCGAGGCCGAGCCGGCTTCGGAAAGGCGTGATAGGGGGGTTTTAGGGTCGTTTCGCTGGCAGTCCAGGGCCGAGATGGGTAAAGGGGAATCTCACTGAACGATGCGAGGTTCGGAATTAGAGTATTAACCACGGTGTTCTGGAGATGGTGGACGCGTCTTCCCCTGTCTTAGTCCGACGTCGGGATCCTCTCTTCTGCCAGCCTGGGATTCTCCTTTCATTTCTTAAGGCCGGGCAGCTTTTCTTGGCCTGTCTCCTGTTGTTTTTTCTTCAGTCCCCGCAAGCATTCTTCTGCTTTCTCTTCGCCTGTCACAGGCCTTTTCCTTTCATCTGGGGCTTTATATAAAGCTTGGGGGTGGTTGTATAACATCCAAATCCCGAGATTCTCTCGATATTATATTATCCTTTCTGTTTCTTCCACTCCATCCGGGTCCACTGGGACGGGGAGACTTCGGTCCAACATAGACTGAGTCAAGCGTGGACTCCTGTGGGTCAAGGCCCATCTTAGCTTGAGTCATGAATGGCCCAAGAGCTAGAAATTGGGCCGGCTTGGGGAAGGCTGGAAGGATCGTTCCAGCCTGACAATTTTGGGGTGCTACGCTGTTCTTTATTTGCATTCAGTATCGGGTTAATGAACGCGAGTAAAGACTTAAGCTCTCTGGAACCGGCCGACCTGGTGGTCCTGGGGGCCGAGCCGAGTAGTAAGCTGCTTGGGAATAGATGGCTGTTGGGCTTTCCATTGGGTGCCCAGATTTGAAGAAGCCATCGGGGATGTTTGCTCGGGGTGACTACTAGGCTTTCTTTGGCGCCTAGGTTTGATGATCCGAATTGCCTTGACTTGATTGGCCTTTGAGCTTTCCATTAGCGCCAGGTTCGAGGATGGCCATAGGGGTATTTGTTTTCGAGTGATCACTAGACTTTCCGCTTGGCGTCTAGGTTTGATGGTATTGCTAACATGTTCTGACTAGATTGGCCTTTGAGCTTTCCATTAGGCACTCAGGTTCGAGAGCGATCATTGGGCTGTCTATGTCTGTGGGTGACTTTGCTGCTTTCCTTTGGGCTCTAGGTTTCGAATGTTTCTCGATCCTGCCTTGCTTGGTCTAGATTTGGAGAGGCGAATCATCTATTGGAACTTGGTATGGTATTGGATAGGTCGGTCAAACCTGATTTGACGGGATGCCTGGCCGCAGCCCTCGCTATTAGCTGTCATGGATTCATGCTGGCCGAGACAGATTGATGCTGGCCGAGTCGGATCTCAGATTGGCCGAGACGGCTTTGGGTGCAGGCCGATATCGACGGGGTGCCGGCCGTTCGCCTTTGACGTTGGTCGAAGTTGGATCGAATGCTTTGGCCGAATTGAATTGATGTTGTCCGTGTCGGGCTTGGCATTGGCCAAGTCTGATTGAATGTTGTCCGTGTCGGCTTGGCATTGGCCGAGTCGGATTGAAGGCTGTCCGTGTCGGCTTGGCATTGGCCGAGTCGGGGATTGAATGCTGTCCGTCGGCTTGGCATTGGCCGTCGAAAGTCGAATTGAATGAATTTATTATTTTTCCTTTTAATATCTTTATTTTCTTCATTTTGTTTTTTTGTTTTTTTCTTTTGTTTTTTTTTTTTTATTTTATTATTTTATTATTTTGAAGCTCAATGGACGCGCCGGTGGGGCACGCGCCTCCGGCTTGTCTTTTTCATTTCGAAGGCGATTAATGGCGCCTTTTGGTTCTGGGCACATTAATGTGTCTTTTCGCCTCTTGGGCGCCATAACCACAGTGCCCGATGATTGCGCCGCTGGGGATTACGCTTCTTTAATGGTGTTGTCGCTTCTTGTCCCTAGGCAGCCTTTTGATCACTATAAATAGGCGTTTAGCTGCTGTCTGGGACTTCATTTCCCATTTTCCAGATTTGAGCTCGAGTTCTCTTTTCTTCCCTCGTTCTTCTTCAAAGCTTCTCTTCCTTTCGATCGCTTTTCCCATGGCCAAACATGTCGTGTCAGAAGTTCCTTCTTCTTCATCTTCTTCTTTTACTCGTTTCTGTCTTGAGGGCCATAGCTGCCATTCCCGTAGCTATGGCGGATGACAGAAAGATCGAGCCCCGTGCCCCACTTTGTTGGGGAGGAGCACTATGAATGGGTCCACCAGACGTTCTGCCCTATGGCTCAAGATGGCACCCAGGAGGTGGAGTCCCTTGCCGCCGTAGGATTGGGTGTGCGGGCCTCACGCCTCAATTGGAGATGACCCTCTGCTCTCCTTTGGAGCGGGTCTCTATGCGTGTAAAAGAGGGGAGAGCGATTTTATATGTACGAAATCCGGATTTGGGGCATTTTTCCTCTGATCGCTTTACGACGTTTGAGGTTATGGGTGTAGCCTCCGCAACTTCATCCCAATGGGTGGCGGCTCTTCAGGCGTTCAAGGTAGTGCGTTATGTTGACTCGCTCCTTCAGCCCGGTGTTCCTAAGCCATTACACCATCCGAGTGGGGAAGAAGGTGGGTTGGGTTTCCTTGGCACCCCTCCCCAACACTAGTCTGTTCACCGTATACACAGCGTCCTACAAGGGTTTTAAGGACCGCTTTTCAAGATAAGTGGCCCTAACCAGGGTCCTTGTGCACGTATGGGCAGCCTATGCCAACAGACTGAGGCTGCCTTTGAAGTCTTCAGACGTTAGAAAGAGCCGACTTTCTGGGAGGAGAAAGCGACCTTCAACTGGTTGGACGAGTTGCCCGAGGGATGAATTGCAAGGAGATTGTGGCCTTGGCCCGGGAGGAAACCTGCTTTCCCATCTGAAAAGTGAGTCTTGTTCTTTTATTTGGGCATAAGTGTAAGCTTCTAATGATTTTCCTTATCTTGTTTTTTGTTTTGGTGGTGACAGAATGATCGAGGATGAGGGGTGGATATGGTCGCTTTTGATTAAGAAGGTGAAATCGACGGGCCGAACTGGCTAAGAAGCGGGCAATCCGCCACCGGGAGACGCCGACGCCTGGGCGGGTTGGAGCGGCAACCGTTATTGAGTCGGCCCAGCGGCCGTGGCCGAGGTGCAACCGCCTGAACGGAGTCAACCCCACTGGATCGAGGGTCACGGCCAATCGCCGCCAGGGTGCCAAATGTGTATGCAAGCCCCTATAGAGTTCGGCCCGAGGCCGAGGCGATTTCTACCCTGGACGTGATGACCAGAGGTGCAAAAAAGAAAGGTTGAAGCCGGGCCGCCGAGGAGGCTTTAGGAAAAGTGGGAAGAGCGCCGTGCCCCCCGGTTCGCCTCCGTTAACCCGGACAGAGAGGAGCAAGGTTACCATAATCGAGGTCCCAAGCTTCCTTTGGGGGTTTATCTTACTTCAAGGCCCCGATAATGTAAAGTCTTTTGGGGGCTAAATGTGGACCTCCAAGGGTGGTTCCCTAAGCTCGATTCCTCAATACGACCGCAGGCTCCTGGTCGTTGCTGGGTAGAAGGGACGCTTGAGATGTTGGAAGCCTATCATCTCGTGTCGTTGGCTTCTCTATCTGTCCAAGGGTTTGTGAAGAAGGCCGAGCAATCAGGCAATAAGGAGGCCCCGAATAAGAAGGAGTTTGAAAAGGTGGCCAAAGCCAACCAAGATCCGAGGGCCGAGGTTGAGAGGGGGAAAGGAGGAGGGGCCAAGTAATGGCCGACATTGAGGGTTTACGGGCTGACCTCGCAAAGTCCAAATCGTGAGGCGTTGTCCTCGGGGCAAGGCGATCACGGTAAGTCGGCTTTGCCACCGACTTAAGATGACCGAGGCTGGGTAAGCTGCCAATCGAGGATCGAGGCCGAGAGGTTGAAGGCTGCTTTCGCTACGCTTTCAAAGAATTGCAGACCTTATCCAAGGATTCGACGCCGCCTGCCTCCCGAGCAGATTCGGCAGAGGCGGCTATGGCACGATATGAGACAGGCGGTCGGGATCAGAGGACGAAGGTCGCTGGGGCCAAGGCTACTCTTTAGAGAGGCCGAGGGCTGCTGTTTCGCAGTGAGAGAGCGCCTTTGCCGGTAGGGGTGGAGCGCTTAGAGAACGCCATTGGATCAAGACGAGGCGGGCTTTTGAGAAAGCCCTTCAAGAATCGCCTCCCCGGCGTGACTTTGACTCGAGCCCTTACCTCCCAATACCCTAGAAATAAAGGATGGGAAGCTTGTTTCCTCCTCGACTCCCCCCATGATTATGTATACAACCGGATATTATGGAATGAAAAATTATTTCTTCTAATGGTCGTCATTTTTATTTATATTGTTTTTGTTTCTTTTTTTTGCTTGTTTTTTTTTATTATTTTTATTATATTTTTTGTAGGGGCTCTAACGAGAGTCAGAGTGGTGAGGGTAACCGAACCGAGATGGAATCAACCTTAGGGAAAATTTAGACTGCAGAGTTTCCTTTCTTGTTTTTCTTTTTTTTTTATTACTATTACCTTCTATTTTTCCTTTTTTTTTTTACTGCGCTTGATCGCCATATTTTTGCGGTATCGGGAGCCGTGAGGGTTTGTAATGGAGACGGTACCTTTGGTCGCGAATTGCAGATTCTTTTGTTGAATTAATAAAGCTTAGCATGCGAAGTAAAACAAAATGAGATTTTATTGATATCAGATGGTTTTTTTTTTGCATACATGATGGCTATTTGTTGGGGCTAAGCGAGATAACCTCGTACTTGGCTTCCCTAGTCCTATTCCTCGCTCCGGTGATGCGGCGACCTTAGCCGCTGCTTGGGCGAGATTTCAAAGGAAGAACTTCGACAAGTCCGCAAGTTAACGGGTGTTTGAGGTCACGCCCTTCTAAGGCTTGCCAGAGTAAAGTGCCCCACCCGAAAGCGTGCTTTTACCACATACTCTGCCTTCAGTAGTTGGTGCCCATTTTCCTCCCTGTTATGCGCTTTTGGTGGTACCTGAGGACCATGTCCCCCGCCTGAACATCCGAGGTTTCACTTTTTTGTCGGGCACTTTTAATCCCGCTCCTAGAGCCGACCATGGCATGGGCCGTGAGGCGTTTTTTCCTCGATCAAGTTTAGCTGGTCACAGCTGCCGTTGAATCCATCTTGCCTTTCCAATTTGCTTCGCCAGGGACCCTTAAGGAGGGTATTTCGATCTCTATTGGGAGGACACCTCATTACCATAAACCAGGGAATAAGGTGTTGTTCGGTGGAGGTTCGCACGAAAGGTCCTATACCCATGTAAAGCGTAGGTAACATTTCATGCCAATCTTTGTAGGTTACCGCCATTTTCCGGATTATTTTCTTGATGTTTTTATTGCAGCTTCACCGCTTGTTCATCCGGGGCAGAGGAGTAGAATTGTGATGACGATCGAATTGTTCGCACAGCCCGCCATCATCCCGTTGTTTAGATTGGTGCCATTGTCCGTAACGACGGATGGAATACCGTAACGGCAGATGATGTCCCTTTAAGGAATTTTACCACTACGCTACGCGTCCACTACGAAAGTCTGACGCCGCTTCTACCCACTTGGTGAAGTAGTCGATGGCCACTAGTATGAATTTTGTGACCGGGAAGCTTTGGGCTCGATGGGCCCAATTACGCCTATGCCCCACATGGAGAATGGCCATGGCGCGGTTAAGCCGTGTAGGGAGGAAGCGGGCGACATTAATACGGGTCGGCGTGGACTCGCACTTCAAACACCTTCGACGTTAATGGCGCCTGATTCCAACTTGTCCAAAAGAGTACCGCTAGGAGTATTTTTATGCAGCCGTGGTATGACCGCTTGCATGGGGTGCCGGTTCCTTCGTGGACCTCTTCTATTATCCGCTCGCCTTGGCGATCCACACATCGCAGAAGTGTCATATCTGCTGTTCCTCTTGTATAGTACACTTCCGCTCATGAGGTAGCTAGCCGCTAACCTTCTTAGTGTCTTTTTGCTATTTTCCTCGATGCTCCTTCCGGTATTTCCTTTTTTCCAAGTACCTCTTTATGTCGAGGTACTGGGTTCTGGGTCCGCTTGGGTGTTTCGAGGCCCAAGTGATGGCAATAGGTCGCGGCGGGGAGTTGTCGGACCTGATGGTCATCTCCCGCCCGTCATTTACCCGCACTATAGCCGACGGTGGTTGCCAAGGCCCGCCATTTGATTTCTTCACGTGGGCACGTGGTGGAACGTGATGGAGTCAAAGAATTCTGTCATCTCTTTTACGTAGTCATGGTATGGGATCAGTTTTACTATCCCGCTGCTTTCCCATTCTCCACGGAGTCGATAGATCACCAAGGCCGAGTCTCCGTGAACTCCTGAGTCTCTTGACCTGGTGTTCCAGGCCATGGCGAGTCCCATGGTGCAAGCCTCATATTCTGCCATGTTGTTTGTACAATCAAACCCCAGGTTGGGCGAAAGGGAAGTAATGGTCGGCCGGAGAGGCTAGGACCACGCCAATCCCATTTCCCAATACGTTAGATGCCCCTGGTCAAACCACATCGCCCATTCGTTCTCCTGTCGGGGCTCATCGCCCGCTACCATGATGTGTTCATCTGGGAATTCATGGGTCAGAGGTGTGGATCCGTCAGTGGGTGATAGGCCAGGTGATCGGGCTAGAGCACCCCCTTAATAGCATGGCGGTTTACGTAAGTGATGTCGAACTCGACAAAGGCCATTTGCCAACGCATACGTCCGGTTAGTGTGCTTTTCCAATATGTATTTGATGGGGTCAGTCTTGGCTACTAGCTGGACTGAGGGAGACAACATATATGGTCGAAGCCTTTTGGCAGCCTGCACTAAGGCGCAATGTGTCGCTCCAAGGCCGAGTATCTTTTTCGCAATCATGGAACTTTTGCTAAGGTAGTAGATCTTTGGCTCTTTCCCGGCCTCGTTTTGCTGTCCTAGCATGCAACCCATGGATTCGCCGAGCACCGTGAGGTGTACAGGATCAGAGGTTTTCCAGGGGCTGCGGGACGAGGACCGGGGCACCTGTATCGCTTTGATCTTCTCGAAGGCTTCTTGACATTCCGCCCCATTTGAAATTATGGCGTTTCCTGAGGAGTTTAAAGATGGGGTTGTATGTGGTCTGTTAGTTGGGAAATGAATCTGCTATGAAATTTATCCGCCCCTAGAAAGCCCCTGACTTCTGATCTGTTGTGGGGGAGACATTTTTGACAGCTTTCACCTTATCCGGTCCACTTCGATACCCCCTTTCGCTTCACCACAAAGCCCAACAATTTTTCCCGATGTCACCTCAAGGTGCATTTGGCCGGGTTCAGCCTGAAGTCAGATTTCATGCGGCTTCCACCGAACAGTTTCCGTAAGTCTTCGAGGTGTTGTTCCAGAGTTTTTGATTTTGCAATCATGTCGCCGACATACACCTCGATTTCCTCAGGCATCATGTCGTGGAACAGGTCACCATTGCCCTTTGATAGGTTGCCCTGCTTTTGAGACCAAATGGCATTACCTTTGTAGCAAAATGTTCCCACAAGGTGACGAAGGTTGTCTTCTTTGGTCTTCCTTCGCCATTAGGATTTGATTGTACCGAGAAGTCAGTCCATGAAGGAGAAGACGGCGTGACATGCCGTGTTGTCTACGAGCATATCAATGTGGTGTAAGGGAAAATTATCCTTGGGGCTGGCTCGATTTAGGTCTCTATAGTCGACACACATGCGCATTTTTTCCGCCCTTTTTGGGTACGGGTACGATGTTTGCAACCCATTGGGGTAGTTGGATACTGCTAGGAACCCAAGGCCCCACCTGTTTTTTTTCTACTTCCTCTTTGATTTTTAATGCCACTGGGCTTCATTTTTCGCAGAATCGCTGGGCGAACTGGGACCGCTGGGAGCGTGGGAGTCTGTGTTCCACTATGCTGCGGTCGAGGCTCGGCATGTCTCGGTATGACCATAAATATGTCTGAGAACTCCTGTAATAGTTCTACGAGGGCTTTTTCTCTTCCTCCTCGCGACATTTGATTTCCTATCCGCACTTCTTTTTTATTCGTCTCATCCCCCAGGTTCACGCTTTCTAACTCCTTAATCGAGGGTTGAAACTTTGGTCTTTCTCGTTCTATCTGCCTTTCTACCTCTGCCAAAGCCTCAGCTTCTGCGTCTTCCTCTCCTGCCGGCTCCTCAATAGGACTAGAGTCCTCGCATACGCAGGTTGTATTGCTGTTTGGGGTACAGGTTCGTTATTGGTGGCGGTTTTTTTGTTTTTTTCCGTTAGCGAAATTGGAGTATGAAAGATGCGAGAAAGAAAAAGAGAAGAAAAACAAAGAAGATGAATGGATGAAAGTGCATGCTGAGTTTTATTAATTCAAAGTCGCCCCGAGAGGCGAGTTACAAAAGAAATTACATTGGAAAGAGAAATTCGCCCGCCAGTGGTTCCGTTGTCCAGTTAGCTAGCTGTCCCTCGAAAACGCAAACCTCCCCGGGTTGGTCTCTGGGCTGGCTGCCTATTGTCGCCACACTTTCCCGAACGAAATGTTGACTTATGCGGTGGCCGGGCGTGCCCCCTGTCGGGTTGCTTGCTTGGTACCCGAGTCCAACTTTTCCTTGTTTTCCTGAATCTCGATTGAGCCGGATTCCTCCGTAAGAGGACCGAAGTCCTTACCAGGTTGGTACCCTTCCTTGATCATGACGCGAAATGCCATGTTCTCCTTTCGCAGAGGGGGCTCCTCCGGGCTTGTCAGAGCTCAAGTGCTTGGAATGAGGTTTTGGCCTCCTCCTCCCTCTATGTATCCATTTGTGCGGGGCTGCTAATCATCGTTCCTCGCTTCCCCATTACGCTGACCAGCTCGCCGTCCACAATAAATTTGATCTTCGATGAAGGAGGAAGGCACGGCTCCAGCGCCATGGATCCAAGGCCTTCCTGAGGCAGCTGTACGCTTGGGTGGATATCCATGACTTGAAAGTGAATGTGGAACAAGGTATGGCCGACGTAGACGGGAGAGTGATTTCTCCCATGACGCCCCTTCGAGCCGTCAACGCCCTCACTATTACCTGATTCTGCCTCAATTGCATAGGGATGGACCCTAGCTTGTCCAAGGTGGCTTTCTGCAGAACGTTGAGAGAGGAGCCATTATCAATTAATACTGTAATCATGTAAGCCCCACATTTGACGGCAATGTGGAGGGCTGGTATGCTGCTTTCCTTCGACGGGATCTCCAAATCCGAGAAGGTCAACTGGGTCAGAGCTAGTGAGATTGCCGATGATGCCCCGAAGTCTTTCCGTAGGATGTCCGGGGCTACGTGAGTTTCCTTTAAAACTTTCGCCAGGGAGGTTGCGGTGGTTTTCCGAATTCAGCAAGTAGGGATGGTTTAGATGCGTGCTGGTGGTCTTGTTCGATGGTCCAACAACTGTGACTCTGAGCGAATGAGCTTGAGAAATTCCTCGGCCTCATTTTCTTTAGGTGCCCCTTTCGGGCTTCCCTTGGGGTCTTTTCTTCCGAGGTTGGCCGGGGTATAGATTCTTCCGCTACGTGTCATTCCTCCGGGTTCTGCAATATTAGTAACCTCTTCGGTTGGGAGGTCCTCAATCTGCCCTTTAGGGAATTCCTCGGGCATTGGGTCGTAATGCCATGGGACAGCATGGTTATCCTTGTAAGCGGGCCTAGGTGGGGCCGTTATAATCAAGGGTGCGGGACGCATTGGGTCACACCGAATGATCAGCGGTTGGAAGGGAGCGGTCCATGGGCCATGACGATTGGGCCGACCACCGCCTCCTCCGTACTCGGGGTGACAATGTTGTGGCTCAATGCATTAATGGTCTGCCCTTCGTGGGCGGGGAGGGGATTGGTGCCAATATTGGGTTTATTACCCTCAAATCCAAGCCACCCTACCTCTATGAGGTCCTGGACCTTATGCTTGAAACTCCAGCACCTTTCAGTGGAATGCCCCACAGCTCCCGAATGATAATCGATTTCGCTAGGATCGTAGGAGCGAGGATAGGGGGCTCTAGGGTTTGAATGGCTTGATCGCTATCATGCCCTTCCGGGAGTAGAGAGGGAAGAGGGTAGAGTAAGGCATCGGGATGGGAGTAAAGACTCTCCTTTGTCGGGCCGACAGGGGTTTTGGGTCTGGTGTAGCTGTTGTTCCTGCTTAGGGTGATTTCCGGCCGTAGAGAGACTATCCCCGTGTCGCTTAGGGACGAGCTTACTGCCCCGTGGGGATCCGTTTACGGCATTCGTATCTCCCTCCTTTTTCTCTACCTTCTTGATGAAGCTTGTGCTTCCCTCGGCCTTGCGTGAACCTCCCGCTTGATGCCAGCTTCTATCCTTTCCCATAACGACTAGATGTTATTTGGAAGCCACACTCCCTACCGAATCTTATCGTAGAAGGGAGAAGGGAGGGTCAATCAATGAACATAGACGCCAATTAGACTCTTTTCTCGATAAGGGTGGCTGTACTGGGCAATAATTCCGCCACCTCTCGCGTAGTCTTTGAAACCCCAAGGCCCGCCTTTGACAAGTTCTCAGAGGGGAGCGGTGCGGGGCCATATCCTGTTATATTTGTATTGCCGAGGGAAGGCGTGCGAGGTCCCTCCAAGTCTTTATGTGCCCATTGTCTAGGCCGACGCATTATCGCAATGTTGCCCCGAAGACTGTCCTGAAAGCAATGCACGATCTTGTCTTGTTGGGTGTATGGGGCCATATTTTCGACAAAGACATGGCCAGATATACGCTGGCAAGAACTTCCTTGTATTTTTTCAAACTTGGGGACCTTTGAAGTCGGCGGGTAACTCGATATTGGGAACCAGACATAAATTGGCAGCGTCAATGCCATGGCTGCTAGTTCCTTCAATGGCTCGCATACGTTCTTCGAGTGCATTGATCTTATCGCTACCTAGGATGGTTGGTTCCGGGCCGCCCTGCAGCGAATCGCATCCGAGGGGGGTGAGGGTAGACCGTGGCTGGAGCCGGGTATGGTCCTGATCCCGATCCTTGGCCCCGACCTAGGCTTGAGGGGTTTACTGCCGGTTGCTCTTGGGGGGCCGGCGGGTTCTCCATGGTAGCGTTCCATGCCTGGGGCGTGAATCCCGGGGTGCGTGGGCATGCCCGGACGTAGACGTGCTTGAGCTACCCCTGGGTTGCGTTTGCCATGGAGCTGGGCTGCGTTTGAGTGATGATCTCGAACATCCCGTTAATTTGCTCCTTCATTTGCCCCATCTCCATTCTCATCTCTGCCCTTATCTCGCAGCATTCACTGCTCCATTCCTCCATTGCCTGCTCCATGTTTTAGTCTTGATCTGCTGTGGAATCGTGGAACGAATCAATTTCTCCTTCCTGGTGTTTTTTTTGATTAGTTTATGTGTTGTTTTTTCATTTATTGCTTTCATGTTGGGAATATGTATTTAGCTATACTATATGAATGATGGATGATGCAAATGCAATGATAACATTGAGTCACGAAAATTCAAAATAATGTTTATTGGGCCTAAAGAGGCATGTGAATCTTGACAAAATAATTCCCTATGGTGGGGCTGATAGTTCCTTCACCATATCGCATAACGCCCTACAATGTTCTAAGAATTCCTTGATTTCTCTTGGCGTCCTTAGTGGGATCCATCATGCCTTGCCACTTGGAGCTTGGGAATGCTCATCAGTGCCTCGGGTTGGCGAGCCATGCTAGTTTGACATATCTGTCCTTCCAAACTTGCGCGTCTTAAGAATGCTCGCACTTGTATTTTCAGCCTTCTGTCCATGATATCTTGGCATCTCTGCTTCCAGCCTTCTAGGGACCTGTTTTAGATCCTCGAGTGTGACCTCGCTCTTCGATCTTTCCTCGATGCCTCGACTAGGGCTAGTAGTCCGGATCGCCTTTGGTTTTGTAGGTATTCCTTCGAAAGTTGGGCGGTTTTAATTCTTCCCGAGGTGGTGTGTCCTTTCGAGGCACGCATTTCACCTTCCCTTTCTGCGTCTCTGGCCTTGAGGGTTGCCACGGCCTTTTCCAATTGTTCTTTTCAGAGCCACGGTCGCTGTTCTGCCCGCTTGCACATTTCCGGGTTTTAGGCACGGGCCTATTTTTAAGCGACTCTCTTTCCGCTCGAGCCTTCTTACCAAATTCGCTCTTCACCCGCCTCCTCATCGTGCCTCTTCTAAGGTCAGATATCAGTTTCTTTTCAACGTTCCTCGCTCTGTTTTCATTTGTTCCGAGGTACTTGAGCGCTTCGACTTGGAGTGTTTCTTGTATCTCATAAACCCGGGTTGCTTGATCCCGATGTCGATACTCCCCGGTGCGTGCCCACGAGGCGAACGCGTTGCTCGAGCCAAGTCATACTGGTGGAGGCCCCACAACTTCTGGTTCGCCATGTTGCCCCTTACCCGATGACGCGAGTCCAGCACTGCCGGATTTTCTTGTGATGTTCTCCCAGCGGGCTTGCATGCCTCCACCCGCAGGGAGGCGAGAACTTCGACCGGGCTCAAACCACGGGAACCCTACTTTGTCGCGCGATTAGTCTCGGGTTATAATTAATGGCCTCTCGAGTTCCGAGAAGGGGGACATTGGGGCATGCCCCGGTACCGTGATCATCTCTTGTCTTTTCATTCCAGCGGGTACCAACGAATTGTCCTTCAAATGGCCTCCCCCTAGTTGCTTTTACCCACTGTTCCTTGGTCATTCTCTTTACGCAGCTCCACTTGAAATCTTCACCTGGGCAAAGTGCGGTCTTGGTTTTGCATTGGAAGAGGTGGGTTAGCCATAGGTGTAGAACAGGGGTGAAAGCACCTAAGGCTCCCCGCGCCCGCCCACCGCAGAGTCGAGTGTGTGGTAGGTGTTGGCTAGGAGGCCATGGTGGGGTTTCCTCCGTCCTCTTAGCCAAGAATGCCCTCTATCGCTGCGAGGTCGACGTAATCTTCGATGTAGGGAAATAGCACCACCCCTCAGAGGAGTAAGCCCAAAGACGTCTATCATGGCGTCCCAATCTCGTTCTTCTTGAAATCGAGTGTCTCTTTCTTCTACGCACACCCCGGTATTCCTTCTATGCCGCAAGGTTCTTTTCCACTTAGAACTTCCGTGTCCTAGACTTTTAATAGCTTGGCGATAGTGGTCCAAGAAGGGCGTTGGCCTTGATGGAAGTACAGTGGGATTCGTCGGGTAATCAGATCCCAATCGCTCATATTCTCCAAGGTTGGCGCCATCCTGAAGTCCCAAAGGTGAAGCACCGCATCGATGGGTCGTAATCTTTGGCGAGGGCCTCCAATGCGGGCCGGCTGGGTTTCGACCTCTAGTAGGCTCAGAAAGGTTACCGTGGAGATTCTCGAAGTGCCTGCTTACGGGCCCTTTAAGCAACGGGCCTAACAAATTGAAGTGATTTGGACATTTGGCGCCTTTGGCCTGGACATCTTGGGGGTTCTAGCCCAAGATCTTTGGGACCTCGCTTCCATTATCCGAAATTCGTGACCAATGTATCATGATGCATGATTTTTATTTGTTTTTCATTTGGTATCTTGTATGAAATGCATGCATGCTGAAGTTGGTACGAGTGGGTTCTATTCGCCGATTCCATCTCGGTTTTTATTTGGTTTGTTCCAATTCGGTTTACTCCGTTGTCCCTAATCAGGTATTACCTGGATGGGCCGCGGCCCCGCCCTTTTCTCTCGGGATCTCTTTAATCATCCTTTCCAAAGCGTGTTCTGGTCTATAGACCTTCCCGGGGGCGGTACCATGGACAGATAAATTTCCCTGTACATGATTGCCCCCCTTAGGTCGGAATTAAATTTTAAGTGGAATCCATCGCGATCCCCAAAGGCCGAGACACCTCAAGATGGAGACCACTACATGTTCCTCTCCCAACTCACAGGCCCTGAATAAGGCCCTCTCATTCACGCCTCACTCGCTCTCGCCCATGCGAACCCCCAAAGTATTACGACGACAAAGGCTTAGTTGTCCGCCTCTAGAGTCATGCAAAAGCGATGCGTAAAGAGAATAAAACAATCATGCATGAAATGGGCTGAAATACAACAAAAGGGAAACCGGGTTGTTTGGCCTATCTGGTCTCTCCTCACGCTTAGCCTATCAAGGCTCAACTCGGCATAAGGCGCTTCCCAGTGTTTCGCCATCCGTCACAACCTAAATTAGACGCTGGCAGAGCCGGCCAAACCGAGTCGGCCAGTGTGAGAGTCGCCACCGGGCGTTGTTCAGTAACGCCAGAAACCTAAAGGAAAGGCTGGTCTTGAATCAGAAATATGGGTTCGGGAGTTGGTTACACGCTAGGGGCATGGGGCCCCTAGCATGCCTATCACTGATAGCAGTTACCCTTGGCTAGCTATATGGAGAAAGGGACGGTGCTTGTATTTGATTGTGTTTTTTGGTCTAAGTCCTAGGAGGGAGGAGGAGGTTCAGGTAAAGTGTTCTGGGATTTTGGGATTTGACTTGATAGGGGGGTGTGCCCCCCTAGGCCTATGTACCTCGGCTTTAGAGGATTCAAAGTCCACGTAGTTCTGGCTGGGGGAGTTTGGTTTTTTAGTGGAAGGTGAGTTTAGGAGGAGAGAGGATGGCTCGTCCGTCTCCGGCCCTGGCGGAGCCGAGTCGGTTTGGGCATGGATGTTCAGGTTGGAGACCAAGCCGACTCGTCCGGCTCGGCTCTGCTATGGAAGGGTCCGAATCGGCGTAGGCCACCAGGTGTGGCCGAGGCCGAGTCGGCTTCGGGAAAGGCAGGATAGGGGGGGTTTTAGGTCGTTTCGGCTGGCAGTCCAGGGCCGAGATGGTAATGAGAATCTCACCTGGAACGATGCGAGGTTCGAATTAGAGTACTAACCTGGTGTTCGGAGATGGTGGACGCGTCTTCCCTGTCTTAGTCCGACGTCGGATCCTCTCTTTCTGCCAGCTCCGGGGATTCTCCTTTCGTTTCTTTGCGTCGTTGTCGGCTTTTCTTGGCTTTGTCTCGGTTGCTCTTTCTTCGCCCCCCATAGCGTTCTCGCTTTCTCTTCCTCTACTGTCGCCGTGCCTTTTCCTTTCATCTTGGGGCTTTATATAGAGCTTGGGGTGGTTGTATAACAACCAAATCGAGATTCTCTCGAATATTATCCTCTCCTTCTTTTACATTTTCTTCCACTCCACCTGGGGTCCACTGGGATGCCGGGAGACTCAGTCAAGCATAGACTGAGTCAAGTGTGGACTCGGTGGTCAAGGCCCGTCTTAGCTTGGAGTCATGCGAGAATGGCCCAAGAGCTAGAAATTGGGTCGGCTTTGGGGAAGGCTGGAAGGACGTTCCAGCCCGGACAATTTTGGGGTGCTTCAGGTTGTGATAATTAATATTTTGAATCAAATCGAAACCCTTACAAAAAAAGCTCCAACAAGAAGCAACCGTCTATTATCATTATTTCAGTTAACTCCTGTGGTTCTATTTGATTTTTACCTCCATAACTTGCAAGGATTTTGTTATGTAAGTTGAGGATGTCGCCGCAGTTATGGAGCCTCTCCTGTAATATTTGCGCTTCGGCTCCTTCTTGGTTGAGAAAGTTGTATGCGTAATCCCATTTGATTTCTTCCATTGATGGAATATACTCCATGCTTTCTCTATGTAAAATACCTATGCAAATCACTTTGGGCTTAAAAGCTGTTTCGTTTGCATTTCGAATCTGGTTTGTGGCTCTTGAAATACTGAAGGTTGGAATGTTTCCGCCACCATCGAAACTACTCAACTTCACTTGCATAGGTATCATCCAATCCAAGTTGGGTGGTTGTTCCATCTTTGATTTTAATTAGGTTGTTACACCAATAACTACAGGAACTATTTTCAGGTATGATCTTCTTAACTACTCAGTGCTCACTTTTGAGTATGTTAGGTTTGATTCATATATAGAAAAAAAAAATTTGTTTAGAAAGGAAATATATACTTCGGTGACTATGTATGGGACTAACGTGACCAAATGTGACCCCAAAAACCTTGTTGCCATGGACGTAATCACAGTTTGTTATAACATTGTTACTACTTACACCAGCGTGATAAATAAAATCCAAAAAAATTAAAAATCACCACAAAATTAGTCAAATCGGATCCTCCAAAAAGAAAGCAAAATAGAGATCAACAAAAGAACATAAACAGCACTGAACCCAAGGTAAACAAGCCATCTAAGAGGCCAAATTTCAACCCACAAAAACAATGGCTGAAGGAAGGGTATGTGTGGTAAAGATGAATATAAACTCACAATTTTTGTCACAGTTACATTTAAGTTATACGATAAAAATGAAAGCAAGGAACACCTACATGTACAAGATTCCTTGCGGAATGCAGACAAAGCAAAATAACGAAAAAAGTGCATTTTCAATTTCCATTACTAAACTTGCATTGCTAAATATTTCATGTTTATTTCAGATGCATTTCTCCTCTGATTCTCTCTCTCCCCTTCACTCCCCCAACTTGAGAAGTCAGAAATCATGATAAATGAGTAAATTATTATTTTAGTTCTTTAAAGTATATTAATATTTGAAATTAAGAAAATTTAAATAAATTCTTAAATTTAATTATTTATTGTTATTTTAGTCATTAAACATATGTTAATATTATCATTAATTTATTAAATTTTTTGAATTTTGAATTAATATGGACTTGTTGCACTTTTAGGGATTTATCTAAAATTTTCTTAATTTTAAGAATTAATATCACAATATTATACATTTTTTGGGACTAAAATAATGGTTTCCTCTATATTAAATAGTTAATTATTCATATTAAATTTGAGATGAAACTTAACTTTCATCGTTACTATTAAGTTTAAACTTTGTTCATTTACTTGTTATAAATCATTTTTAAAAACTTGATCTAATTTGTTTAAAAGTCTGGTCCAGTATGACCTAGAAGTTTATTTATGTAACTTGTTCTAAATAAGACCTATAAACAAGTCAATTGACCTAAAGAGTTTAGCAAATCAAGTAATCAATTAGAAGGATGAAAATTAAACTCACTTGCAACAAAGATGATGTTGTTATATGAAGCATTCAAGTTATCAATTTGTTGTTTATACTCTAAATTATTCTTCTATTACACTTCACAGTTCACCAGAGAAGCAAATGTTACATAATATCTATCGAGGCGTGAATTGCAATTACAACATTATAACAATATGTCTTAACAAAGAACTGAAATACAAATATGATGTATTGGACGATTGTCAATTTTAGTCAACTTAAATTTTAATTATAAAAAATTAAAAATACAATACAGTATCAATAATTTCAAATCAAAATTATATTATTAAAATTTATTATATATATATATATATATATATAAAAGCTAGCCTATTAAGTGTAATAGTTTTTTTAAAAAAAATCTAAAACCTTATTAGATCGGGTCACACATCGGATTGCAGTATCCATGCCTAGTACTCTGAAAGCTGCAAAATTCTGAAAGAATTGATATTCATCCCGAAGGAACATTTGATTTTTCATCATTTTCTTCGGGATAAGTTAACGTCTAATTTTTCATGAATAGATAAATATTTTATTGTAAAACAATATACAAGAAATAAATCTGATATATTTGACAGGCATCTTTTCAAATGTTATTCATAAAGTGCAAGAGCCTGTATTGTTGTCCCTTGACATACAGTGAAAACCAAGGTATATGCATTTTTATTTATTTTTTATATATATATATATATATATATATATATATATATATATATATATATATATATATATATATATATTTTGTATTATTGCTTAGCTGTACTTTTCTTTTCTTTTGTTTTTAGCTATGACCTTTAATATTACACGAATGTAATAACATATTTTTAACATGCTTTTTATTATTATTTAAAGTTTATTAAAAATTATAAAATTATGAATAAGACTTAATAAATAAAAAGTGAAATTTATATATTTTTTAATTTTAATAAATTTAAGATAATAATAAATAATGTGTTTAAAAGAAAAAGTTAGACCATATATTATTAATATTTTCCTAAATATCATATATGTTGTATGCTGGCAAGTAACCATAAAGCAAAATTTGTTTTCTTCAAGAAGTACGTAGTAAGGGTGAAAATAAGTTAAACTGACCTAATTTATTGTATAATCTCACAACTCAAACTTCACCTTTTACTTTTTATAAGTCTTTTATTATGTTTAGCTTGACTTTTATATAATCTTATCTTGATATTTTAGGTTGTTTAAAGACTTAAAATTAATTCTTTAAATAGGTTGAATAACAAATTCTTTAACATGCTAATAAATTTATAGGCTATCAAACATATTTAACTAAAATTATATATATATATATATATATATATATATATATATATATATATATATATATATATATATATATATATATATATATATATATTAATATTTTTATTAAAAATTAATATTATTTATAAATATATCAAACTAATAAACTTTTCTAACAAGCTTGTAATTTTACCCATTTAACTAAGAAATTTGTTTTTTTGTTTTTTTTTTTTAAAGTTTGAATCCAACCTTTCTACTCATATTAAGCTAAATTAGCCTTAAATGGGCTAGTTGTTGGTCTCCCATTAATAGCCTAATCTATTTCTACCAATACACTGAAGAATGCAGTTGTATTAATGTTTTTTTTTTTTTTTTATCGAAGACATCAATTTAAAGCCTATGTTTTTGAAG
>JAENHJ010000235.1:55000-71578 GCA_025330945.1 Mucuna pruriens
AACCCCATTAAATGTTTTATGTATTAAAGAATACAGATTATGAAACAAAGTTGGTAGGTCTTTATTCCTTGGTATTTGATAAAACCGATTAAAAGTTTTCATCATTGGCTAGTTTTCCATTAAAAGTTTTTCTGAAGTGACAAACACGCTTAACTCAACAAATGTGCTTAAGAGAATATACTAACATTTGTTGAATTAGCGACGATCGGTAGCGGGCGGTTCCTGCTTGTGGGCGGTTAGCGGTTCTCGGTTCGCGTGTGGGGAGCGGTTCTCGGTTGCGCGAACGGGAGCGGTTCTCGGTTGCGCGAACGGTTGCGGGCAGGTAGCGAGAGCGATTCTCGGTTCGCGGACGCGAGCGGGTCTCGGTTGTGCAGACGGGAGCGATTCGCGGTTGCGGCGATCGGTAGCGGTTCTCGGTTCTCGGTCTTGGTAGCGGTTCTCGGTTCTTGGCTAGCGGTTCTCGGTTCTTGGTTAGCGGTTCTCGTTTCTTGGTTGCGCGGAAATGAGCAGTTCTCGCTTCGCGAGAGCGGTTGCGGGCGGGGTAGAGAGAGCGGTTCTCGGTTCGCGTATGGGAAGCGGTTCTCGGTTGCGCAAACGGAGTAGTTCGCGATTGCGCGATCGGGGAGCGAGATCAGTTCTCGGTAATGCGTTTGCGCGGTTGCACGATTATGCGGATGGGAGCGGTTCTCGATTGCGCGATTAAGCAGATGGGAGCGGTTCTCGATTGACGGGGGCGGTTTCACGGACGGCGGGTACTGTAACTAAGCAAGAAAGTAGACGGGGGCGGTTTCACGGACGGCGGGTACTGTAACTAAGCAAGAAAGTAGAAGAATCAGCGGGAAATTTTATGAGTGGGGGCTGTGTGCGGGGAATTTAAATAATATGAGTGTGGGAATTTTAGGTGACAAATTTTAAAGTTTAGGGTTATAATGTAATATAATTTGATATATTATAAAATTAATTTTTTATTTTAATTTATATTATTATAATATGATATGTTATAATATTAAATATTTTATTAAACAATATAAACTATATTGTTTATATAAATATAAATTAGTCAAATTATATTATACAATTTTATATATTATAAACCATTTTATAAGGCAGAGTAGCAAATAACCACCACTGTGGCCTTCCACTCTCTTGAAGTTGATGCATAATAATATGTAAAGTTTTTGTATGCCAATATTTTGTTAAGTCTAATTTTCATGCTATATACTATTTTGCTATCTCACCCTAAAACACTCTTTTAGGTAGAATATTAGACATGTCAGAGTATGATACTTGCAATATTGAACATTTATGAATTAATAACCGATAACTTGATAAATAATTATTAAGTTAAATTTTAATATTATTTTAAAATTAAACTCCTCGATTCCACTTGTATACACTACTTTTTCTTATAAACGATCTAAATTAAATTCTATTTTTATTATGAAAAATAAAACATAACGAACCATTTTAATAAACAATACTTCCTCCATTTCTAATTTTGGTTCTTTCAGCATTTTATTTTCATATAAAAACTTTGGTTATTTTAGATTTCTAATATATAATTGTGTATTTTCTTTTTCAATTATACCCTTATATATAATGAAGTAATTAAGACTATTTTTGTAAAGTATTAATAACTTTTTGATTTTTACAACGTACTTGCAGTGGAACATTAATATATTTCTTAACGGAATTTACAATGAAAAAGTAATCAAAAATAAAATTTGTAAAATAATAAATAAAAGTATTTTAGTCTAAAGTTATATAAATTAAATATTATTTTTATCTGTGTGGGAAAACCTTAAACAAACTATAATTAGGAACGGAGGGAGTAACAGTTAATTACATTTTCCCCTTTCCATTTCAATGAGTTCGATGTTATTCGTTAATTTGCTTTTTTAAACCGGGTTGCAAGAGTTTCAAAACGTGTTGGGCCTGTAGGCCCAATGGGCTTGTGACCGTCTTTCTAAAAATCAAAATGAAAATACAAAAAATCCGTTAGCGGAGTTTGTGCGTTACATACGTGCCATCTTTTGGTGAAAATTCTCCATGATTTTGACATCATTTTATGTGTTTCTTGATTCTAATTGATAGTTAGCATATAGATCGTTAAATTTATGCCATTTTCAGGCCAAACCTTTCAAGAATGCCAGGCTTGAGTCACTTAAACATGACGTGTTGCAACTCGCGGACACTGCTAATAGATTTTTTTTATTTTATTTTGTGCCATTTTTATCCTTTTCTTAATGCATTTTTGGGCTGAAAATTGAACCATTTTAGTCTTGTACATCGTTTTGAATAACTATTTTCTCCTACTATTTATTTTTGTCAAGTACTTTCTTTCACTCGTATTATTGTATTTCTTTTAGTACTTCAAAGAGGTAAGATTCTCTGATAAAAAGAAAAACAGTGGTAAGGTATTTTTGAAAAGATGAATCGATATATATTAATATTTTTGGTTTAAACATATTTTTATTTTTATAATATATATTTTTTATCTTTGCAAAATTATTTTTTTAAAAACAATTATCATAAAATTATTATTTTTATTTTAGTTCTGCTTATTATTTTCTATAATATATAATAATATATTATAGTAGTTGAGTTAAGAACAATGTAATAGGATCACGCTATCTTTCTATAATACATAATAATATATGACATGTAATTATTATAATATATAATATTATGTAATATATATATATATATATATATATATATATATATATATATATATATATATAACAATAATATATATAACATATAATAATTTATATATAATAATATTATAATATATACAAATAGCAAAATATAAAAAATATAAAATATTTATAATAATACATATTAATTTATATAATATTTAACAATATATTTTAATAATTTATATAAATATATAATAATATTATATATATATTAGTATATATATAATAAAAAATATATAATACATATAATATATATAGTAATATATAGCAATAAATATATATTATATAAAAATATGTATTATGTATATTATCTTATATATTTATAATAATTCTGACATATAAATTTTAAATATCTTATTAATTAAAATATTGAAAATAAATAATTATTATACAATTGTTTTTTTAAATATTTGAATAATAATTATAATTTAAAAATACTATAATTCTTATAAATTTAAGAAAAGTAACTATATAAATAAAAATAATAATTTTTATAATTTGAAAATTAAATAATTAAATAAAAATGTTTTATAAAAAATTATATATAATATTAATAAGACAATAATGATTATTTGAACATAATTTATTACGTGTCCTATTTTTATCTCTTTTGTTATTCAGTATACACTAAATATTAAATATAATTAAAGTTTATCCATATCTATATTATTTTATTCATACTGTATCCAACCATGCTTCCCTATCTTATGGTATTTTGACCATTAAACTTTGCATATACATAAGAATTATACGTTATTTTCACAGATATAAATAAACCTTGCAAAAGCTCTTTCAAATGCACAAATAATCATTAATTGTACGTGGCATCATTATTTGTAACGAGTAGAATTGGCAATATATCATATGGTGAAAATCATGGTTGCATCACTGTATGTATTATTGCAAAACCCCTAGCTACCAGTTAGATTGGGTTTATGGTTAAGAATGTTGCACAATCAAGTTTTTCTGTATTGAAAGAGACCCTTCTCCTACCTGAGTCTTCTCAATCATCTAACTGATTAATGTTTAATGGACCAATAATGGTCGTAAGAGGCTGAGGCTGAGGCTGAGGCCAAAGCCATTAATTAATGCATCTCAGACAAAAATGGATTTTTCATATTCTTATCAATATACTTTTAGTATGGCAAAAATAATGAGTACCTCAGTCCCCAAAAGTGTTGGCTAGAGACAATAAAATTAATGGTTTCTCATCTACTACTTTTGAGAAGCATTGTTCTGAATTAAATTTAGTGTGGGCTATAGGCTATTATTAATATGACTCGGAGAATGTCCAAACCCGTGTACCAGAGAATTTTCTACACGTAGTTGGATCCAACTGTTGATTTTAATTGCATGGATTTGCCTCTGTACATGGAATCATGCATTGTCCTTGGCTAGTTTTAATTTAATAAAATGAAATAGATATCACATTGTTAGGTCTGGCAGCATTTGGGACCCATCACACATTTTAATAACGGATTTGATTGATGTACTGCTATGCATTGTTGTGAGTGTTTTGCAATGAAAACGTCTTTTACTAAGTTTACAAAATTGTTTACCTCTGTTTCAATCCCAATTCTTGTATTTTATATGTGCTTTACAAGACTTAAAACTACTTTTTAGTTTTTAGGTTTTAGTTTTAGTTTTTTTTTCAAAAATTAATTTTATTTTAAAATAAATTTTTTAAAATTAATTTAAAGATGTGTATGATTGTTAATAATAACAATATTAGTGATAATTAGATCAAATAAAATAGTTCAATCTTATAGTTAAGAATTTGACTTGGTTGACTTAATCGGACAAGTAATATAGACTCTAAAAAATATAATTTAAAGGAACTAAGTTAATTTGGCTTGATTTGATAGGATTGGCAGACCAAAAATCATTACTTACAATGCATTGGACCTATTTTGATTTTGTACAATTTTTTTTTTTTTTCTTTGAAAATTATATAAAAATAGAAGAAAATTAATAAATTAATTTGCTAAACTCAACGAATTAAAAAAAATAATGGTCGGTGGCTTTTTTTGGTCAAACAGGTGAAAGTAGTGGTGATGATGTCAAATAGGATGTCAACAATGGTGTCTATAAGTAATAATGATAGTAATGACAAACCACTAATGTTAATATTAGTGATGTTGGTAATAGTAGCGATAATGTTAGTAAGGAATAGTGATAGATAATGCTAAAAGAAAGAATAATTTAAAATGATGTTAATATGATAGGTTATAGTGGTGATATCGGTGAGAATAGTGGTGGTGATAATCGATCACTATTATCGGTAGATAGAATAATTGACGATAATAATAAGTAATGATAGTAATATCATTAGCGCGATGATAATACATGTGGGATAACAATAATGACAATTAAATAATAATAATGATAACCTATAAAATTGATGATAATAATAACAATATGTCAATATCAATTATACTAGTAATCGAAATAATGACAACAATATCAACTTAAATTTTAAACGATAAAACTCCATTCATTTTTATAATTTACCCATTATATCAACTTTGGTCGGGCTGAACAGCCCATTAGGTTAGCAATACCCACAACATAAATATTTTTTACTAAAACATAAATATTTTACTAAAACACAAATATAAGAGAAGTATTAAAGATTGAGGATAAAAACAAACCTTAACTTGAATACGAGTATACGAGTGTTAATCATTTAGATGATTTGATAGGATTGGTCCTACGCAAGCGACTACATGCATGCATGTAATTGCCTCCGTCTAAAACGAACTTCAGACCACAAACAAATAATGATTATGAACGAATTTCTAAGAAATTAAGAAATGAATGAATGATGACAACTCCATCTCTTCCAGTCACGTCTACCGCTATGCATTTCTTGCTACAAAACATTCAATCACAAGCTATATCAATTCAACCAAGCGGTTATTATTCTTAATCCTAGAATCCAATATAATATGTGAGATATACTCAGGTGAAAGTGAAAGATTTTATTTTGAATCCTGTAAAAAATTTTTTTAAAAGATAATGAATCGACACAAGCTATTTTCACTATATTCAAAAGACAAAACGCAGATATATTTTAAAAAGTTGATCAATTCATCTATCATTTAAAAAAAAAAAAACAAATAATAAATTTATTTAAATATGTTTCAAGCTTTTTGTAAATTAGAAATTTTTATTTTACTCTTCAAAAATTTTCATTCGCTTTAATATTTATAAAATTTTTTTTTAGACTTTCGATCTCAATTATAATTTAGTGATAACATGATATCTATACATGTATATAAAATATCATGTCACAAAAGACATAACGTGATATATTTAGATCCATGTCACGTTATTAATAAAGCATAATAAAATTATTTTAAAAATATATGAAAACTAAAATTTACGTTTTTTAAGGATTAAATTAAAATTGGTCATATTTATAAGAAGTAACATACGTATTAAAACTTAAATTATTTTATCCTCTTTCGAGAGTTGTTAAAATTTTACATTAATATTATATTATTCAAAAGTGAAACTAGATTTGTATTTTTAAAATAAGGTCCCGAGTTTGATAATTGTGGATGAATAAACCTGGTTGAAAAGGAAACACATTCCATTTGGTCAATCAAGTTTTTATTGGAGATTAGTGATCAATGAAGTTGATCAACACTTAGTACATATTTTATGTAACAAAAAAATAATACTATTTTTCATTTTTATTTTAAAATTTATATCAATTTATATGGAAACTATTATTCTTAATTAAATTAAAATTTTCAAATGAAATTTTAAACTATAATTTTCAAAAATTATAAATTATGCTTGATTATTATTTAACTTTTTTAAAATACATTTGTTTCTGTCAAACTTTTTTATTTCTATATTTAAGTTTGGTGTAAATAAATATTTATAAGAATATAATCTATTATTTTAAGAATACATTTAATTAAAATAAAAATAATTAAATTAAAAAATTACAAGATGGTGGTAGCAATGTGATGACTGAACAAGATATTGATATATATTAGAAATATGCAATATTGAACATTTATGAATTAATAACCGATAACTTGATAAATAATTATTAAGTTAAATTTTTAATATTATTTTAAAATTAAACTCTAGATTCCACTTGTATACACTACTTTTCTTATAAACGATCTAAATTAAATTCTATTTTTATTATGAAAAATAAAACATAACGAACCATTTTAATAAACAGAGATTAGAAAGTTTTTACTCAGGAAATTAATTGGATTCACCCTATAAAAATAGGGTACTAAGAAAAGAGATCAAATATTGATACTGACAACTGACAAACTACTTCCGTAAATGCATGATCTATGAAATATGGGAACCTGGCATGAATATCTACAAAATTGCAAAGTATTAATTGAAATGGAAGTTGAAGAAAATGTACTTGCCTTGCCACTAGGCTACAAAGGCTTACAGGTTCAAAAGATGCACAACCATGAACATTTTTTCAAAATAACTGCTAATAGTTGTTTATCCTTAACTCACAGCCTGTAGAAATATGGAGCAACTGAAGGAACAATATGAAACTCCCCCAACTATGGCATGCTGCAACTTCTCTTTTCCTTCTACTTCTGGGAAGTCATTGTCCTTTGAACGATTAAAGCCTCAGCCAACAATCCCAGATTTTTGTAACCTTCATTATATAGTTTTGAGACTGCTGTCATTGACCTGAATCACTCACCAAAACCAACAAATTAACATTTAATTTCCTGTATTGCCAAAAATCAGCTTGTTCTTCTTGCTGGGATGATCTTATGTTTTGATATTATAAATTGGGAAAAGTCACGTATACAATACATACTAATATAAAGCTTCAATCAAAGTCGTTAATAATTTTATTGACTACAAAAAATGGAATGTCAGAGTTTATGAACAAAATGTTAGGTGCGACATCTTTAGAAGCTTATAAATCTTAATTTTACATGGGAAACAAACAAGAAAGATAAATAGATTCTTTCTGGAAGATAGTTAATTGGATCTACTATATAAATTACCAAACTTCTCACCAAGCACAGAAACAGCTTCATTTCAATTAACTTCATTCAAGCAAGGAACAAAAATTTTTTATTTCCATTTAAAATTCTAGGCTACTTAAATAATAAAGTAAATTACATTAACATCCTATAACGTTTTTCTTCATTTTTTTTTTTTTCTGATATCCCTCTATTTTTTACCTCTACACTAATTTTTCTTAATTATTATTTGAAATACATTACATTGACATCCCCTGTAACTAGCACCCTTGTTATCCTAAAAAACACATTACACCACCCCTATAATAATTGTTGTAAACATTAAAAATATAAAAGGGATATGAGAGAAATTTATAATAATAAGAGAAAAGAAATTATAATCTATGTAAAATAGTTTTATATTGTTATTTAATTATAAATCATCATAAATAATAAAATATATTGATTTTTACAATGTTAATAGGTACACTAACCATTAATCTCTAATAATAATTTGAAATAACTAACCATATTCAGTAAAATAAAAATATCTTCCATATATATGCTCACCTTAATCCTTCTCCACATGCCACAGGAGCTTGGTGTCCTTACCAGGAATGGCATTTTCCACTTGACTAAGGAACTCAGAATTAACTGTGGTGAGGTACTGGCCAGTCCACAAGCCAATGTACCCAAAATGCACCCACTTAAGCAAAGTTATGGGGCTGTTATCCTTATCTTCCACAAAGATTGGCACGTGCAGAGACCCCGTCACACGTGCCTTCTCTCTCCCACGTTGGTCTCACATCAAGGAGAACAAAGCCCCTCTGAGTTTATGGCCGTGGAAGCATCTTTGGGCCATATGGGCCTGACTGTCCCAGACTCTATGAGCTGCCTTGCACTGCTTGTTGAGGATGCTGCATTTGTTACTTGAAATCTTGGGGTTCTTAGTGAGGTTGCCAAAGGGTCTCTGATTGTGGCTTGTGCTCAGAATCGATGTTCTGAACACATGGTTCAATTGGTTGCCATTTTCCTATGTTTCTTTCTTTACATGTAAAGGATGTGTTGTTACGAAGGATTTGATTTGACTGGTTTGGATGATGAAATAAAATCTATTAACGACCATAGCCATTGGTTCTCTGAGCTTTCTTTTTTGTCCCTTTGCTACTTGCTTTGCATCAGAGTCAAAGACATTAACATGCTATCTCAAGAGGATAAGATAAGAAAACCCATTTTATGGTTTGGGACAAAAATTAAGTAAAGATGTCTTAATTAACTAAAACTTCACGTTAAGTTTTAATTAATTAAGATATTTTTTATTTAATTAAAACATGACATTAAAAACTATTGAGCAAGTGAAATAATTTGTGTAAAGTTTTTTTCTGTTTAATATGTGGTTTTAAATTTAAATTTTATACATAATTTTGTTAAATATTTAAAGAAAGATAAAAAAATCTATTTACTTCTGTTGCTTTTCGACACACGTGAAGATACACGTAATTTTTAAAAAAATTATGTAAACATAAAATCAAATTACAAAATATTGGAAATGCTAGTGAAACATGAAACTTTAGAAGTTAGCATCACAATCAAATTCTTGAAAATTTAGAGTATGTTTCCAAAAAGAATTTTTTCATGACTTAAAAAACTGCACACGGTAATAGGAGAACCAACAAAATTCTAGATTTTGATCTCTTAGATTAAATGAAGAGAAGAATCAAATTCTCTTCAATTTGTTATATAATAAAAAGCAGTAGTATGTTGATGGGATAAAAACAAATTTTAGAGTAATTAAATAAATTAGATAAATTATAAAAAGCAAAATAATGATAAAACAAATGTAAACAGTGCGATAACATGGATTGATTTGTATGGTTTTAAAGAACCCATATTAATAAAAAAAACCATCATTTATTTATTGTATAATTTTTAATTAATATTCATTAGTTGTTTAAAAAATATATTTAGTTATTAATTTAATATTTTATAAGTTTTTAGTGGTTATTAAAGTAAACACTAACGTAATTAAATTTGCTAATATTTTGATTAATTTTTAATTGTTTTTGTTAAATATTTATTTAATAATAATCTTATTTATTCAGTAATGTACATTATTAACCATTTATTATTTTTTTATAAAAATAAAATCAATTATACTTCATTTTTTTTTTAGATACATATATTACAATACTATTCTTTTCTTATATTTTTCTATATAATTTAGTCTATTTAACTTAATATTATTTAAGAAAATTATATTATCTTTCTTTAAAATATATAAATATTTAATTGTTTTATCTTATTTTAAAGGATTTGGAATAGTCGAGGAAAGGATTGTACTTTTGAGAATAAAAAATATTAGTCATTAATTTAAAATATATATTTTTAGTGAGTTAACTTAATACTTCTAAAAAATATTTTTTAAATTTTGAAATATATTTTAATTAAAAATATATATTAAAATATTTTAATTTGCAAATAATCATTCACTGGTCTACTAACATTTCTTCTTGTTTGTGTTACTTCTCTTAGCAAGGGTTGCATACCAAAATAAATGTTTTTGGACTCACAAATTGTCTAAATGGATTGTTCTTAGTAATATATTAAGGCTAAAAAAGATGGAAAAATAATTTATGATAAAAAAAATCATAAAAATCAAATAATTTTATAACATGATTGTTTTTAGAGAAATGAAAAATATCAATAAATAATTTTCTAGTAAAAAGTTACTCCTGAATAAAAATATTAGATTTTTTTATAGAAAATATAAAAAGGTAAAAATGTAGTATATATTAATATGTTAAAGGAGAAATATATTTTAAAATAAAAAAATAAATGTGTATTATTTAAATCTCTTTAACTAGGAGAGTGTAAATAATATTTTAGTCATATCATTTATGATTATCCACCATTAGAAAACTAATATGAATGAATAAAAAGATTCAAATAGAGCCTTGAGACAAAAAAAAAAAAGATTAACATCACCCAATCATACACCATGTTTTTTATAAGAAAGAAATGGATGGAGGTAGGTTTTCTTTGAAGAAAGGAAAAGAAAAGAGAAAAGAAAAAAAGGAAGGAAGAATAAGGAGAAGAAAAGTTATAACGTCAACCTCAAACTCATCTTTGTGTATTCCTAAAGGTGTGTGCATTATATTAATCATCATCAATCCTCCATCTTATTCTTTGATTTTTTCTTCATACCTAATCTCATTTTCATGTACACTATTTATGCATAGGTTTGCATGGGGGATGGTAAGATTTATATAGGAAGAAGAAGAAGGAGGAGGAAGAAGAGGAAGAAGAAGAAGAGGAAGAAGAGGAAGAAGAAGAAGAGGAAGAAGAAGAAGAAGAGGAAGGCGAAGAGAAAGAAGAGGAAGAGGAAGAAGAAGAAGAAGATGATTTTATTTATAGGTGTGTACAAGAAGATTTTGATTCTAGGTGTCCTACTGGGGCTTACAAAGAAAAAGCATTCCTAAATCACTATCTTGATTTTTGATTGAGGAACTGCATTAATAGCAGAAACATTAATTATCTGTACAAGAGTCATCAAAATTAATATGCCTCCATGAGTCTAAGAGTTCCCAGACGGTGGGGATATATAGAGCGCCTCACCATTACATGCACCACCTTTGCCCGTGTAGTATATGATCTCAAAACTGTATGAATTGATGCAATTCTCCTTTCAACCGCCACGATTGTAACATCTACTGACCGGGTACATTTAAAAGATCCACAAATGATCTCATAACTTATCCGTGTACTCGGACTCTTGAAATTGTCTTAAACATATTCAACAATTCTTCTCCATATTCACTATAATCCTCCTTCTCAGTAACTTAATGTCATTCACTGACAAATCAAACCTTCAAAAATAAAGCATACGATGTGTATTTACATTGGATCCTAGATTTATTCTGCTCCAACGCTATGAAATTCCTCCATTGCACCTCCATCCATTCATTAACAACAAGCGGCGGAATATGCAGTATGCCTTCCCTAAACCTTATCTCAAAAGTCGAGCAGACAGCTCCACTTATGAATACTGAAGAAAAGGTATATGGGGCTTTGATCGTTGTTGTTGGCTCTAAGTCTACTAGCACACGCAAGAGATCTTTGTGGGACTCACTTCCTCTCTTGTCGATTTTCTTTTCGCGAGGACAAGTGCAACAAGTGATGCGTGCAAGCCTTCAAGTTATTTTCCATGGGACAATTGAAAATTGTGCAAATAAGATCAACAACACGGTGATAGATTGTGGATGTCATTGATCATTTCAGGAAAGACCTTCCTATAAAGCTCCTTCAAAAGCGAATAAGGAATCTGGTTCTCCAGCTTTATGATGTCATTCATAATAGACATCATCTTCTTGTCGTTTAGAATGACTTCGTTATTGATAATTAATATTTTTGAATCAAATCGGAAAGCCCTCTACAAAAAGCTCCAACGAAAACAACAGCCTATTATCATTATTTCAGTTAACTCTCGTGGTTCTATTTGATTTTTACCTCCATAACTTGCAAGGATTTTGTTATGTGAAGTTGAGGATGTCAGCTGCAGTTATGGAGCCTCTCCTGCAATATTTGCGCTTCGACTCCTTCTTGGTTGAGAAAGTTAGACCACGTAATCCCATTTGATTTTCTTCCATTGGGAGATATACCCATGCTCTCTCTATGTAAAATACCATGCAATCACTTTGGGCTTAAAGCTGTTTCGTTTGCATTTCGAATCTGGTTGTGGCTCTTGAAATACTGAAGGTTGAATGTTTCTGCCACCACCAAAACTACTCAACTTCACTTGCGTCATCATCAATCCAAGTTGGGTGGTTGTTCCATCTTTGATTTTAATTGAGGTTACACCAATAACTACAGGAATTAAAAGATCAATTAAATTTTGTAATTTTAGTTTGTATCAGAACTTATTATCTTGTATCTTGGAATTAAAAAGATCAATTAAATTCAGAGCAAGATACAAGTTTGGATCAGAAGGTCATTTGAATTTAGCTCCATCAATATCAATGATAGATCTGAGGAGCTGAGCCCAAAAGCTGCTGTTTGTTGACCTTGCAGATAACCAAAAGGATCATTTGCAGAAGTCATGTTTTATGCGTATTATTGATGCATATAAGCAAAATAGATGTAACTGGGAGGCTCCCAAGTCCATTTTTCATTACTTGCTTGTTTAGGAGTTGAGGTGCAGAAAATTCCAGCTTCTCAAAATTTTGTAGTTTTATATTTAAGTTGTATAATAACAAATAGTTAAAGTGGTTGTATAGGCATAATATTTTAAACTTTTTTTGGTGCATGTGAGCATGTGAGGTGCAAAATGTTGGACCCTGTTTAATTATTTTGCTCACCACTACAGGTTAATGGTTACTTTTCTCTGAGCATTACTCTGGAAAAATTTTATGAGATTGGAGGGAATTATTCTTCGAAAATTTTTCAAATTTTATGGTCTTATCCTCTCTCGGTTACTGATCTGTCAAAGGAAATACGAAATTATCTGGAACTGTTTTTGAAACATGTTCTGTTACAACATCTAAAATTGGAATATAACTAAAACCAATTTTTGATGAAAATCTTGATAACTGTTTCTTTAATACTTCACAGCAAAACAATAGAACTAACATAATATTAAATACTATTCTAGTATGTCTTCTTACTTGGGGTTTTCATTTCTGGCTGAGGGGATTCTTTCTATATAGTGCCTATAGAGCAATGTATTGAATTCAAATCACGCGCATATAGTTTTCATACATTCTTAACAAACCCCATTAAATATTTTCTGTATTAAAGAATACAGATTATGAAACAAAGCTGGTAGGCTCCTATTCCTTGGTATTTGATAAAAACCGATTCTTGGTTGTGCAATTTTTAGTTGAGACTTGCTGCTTCAGCAACAGCATTGCTTCACAAAACTACAAAAGGGTACGTCACCGTGGGTTCCTCTGAAGGGATTTGAAAAGAAGACTTATAAGCAGCTTCAAGACGAGGGCTATAGAAAGCAAGCAACGTGATTTAGCAGTATTGGAAGCTAATGATGGCCTTTGGCCTGGAGTTAGAATTCCAAGTCATGCCCTATTTCTTTGGGCTAGTGGCTCTGAGACTGACTACTATGCTGAAACAGGATCACATGCTCAACAAATACATTCCCCAACAAGACTGATTTTCATTAAATACATTTTGAAACTAAATATTCAATTTATAATTTAGTCATCAATCAAATACCATTAACATAGTTAACCGAGTATACTTAAGAAAACTAAATATTCAATATACAAATTAATTAATTTGCAGTCAAATATGTTTGTTCCCACCAAAAATAAATCATATGTTTGTCATAAAGTTAACATTTAATAGTACATTTGTAGCTAATAGTTTAACCATTTAAATTTAATAAAACATATTTATTAGCATTTATCAATAAAAATTGAATTACACATAAAAATGTTTATATTATTATTTAATTATAAATTTGATCTGTCGTAAAATTGTTGATTTTTATTGAATCTTTTGTATAAATTTTATGAATATATTATTTTTAACTGAATATGAAACTATTTATTATATATATATTATAATATTGTTAAATTAACTGATTAGATATATCTTCTAAGATTTAACTAATTAAATGATTGTTTCTAAATAAAATATTTATATATATTAATTATATGAAATTGATAATTATATTAGATCAATTGATATTTGTATTGATTATTTTTAATAAATAAAGTTATAACAATTAAAAATACATATTTAATTAGAATAAGTATTGATTGTATAATTCTATCAATTTTTATGGATAATTTTTCGTTAGAAAGTAAATAAAATTGAAAAATAGAAAAATGAGAAAAATATTATATGTAGCATGATATAAAAATGTGTTTGATTGGATAAAATAATGAAAGTGATATTTAATATATCAATTAATTGTCAATCAAACATCAGTAACATATTCGAATAAATTTAGTTACTAAATATTCAGTACAACAATCAATTTGTAAAAATATAATTAGCATGAAAATTAGTATTTAATTTTTCATAATTTATTGCTAGTTTAATTTATTATTATTATATTTATATAAAAATTTTAATTTGAATATGATTTTTTTGACTTTTTGAGTTAAATTAATATGGTTAAAATTTAATATAGTTTTTAATCAAAATATTATTTAGTGTGTATTGTCATGGATTAAAATGATAAAGAGTAAGTAGAAAGGTATCTTAGGAAGAAGATAGATTGAACTATAAAAGCGAAAATAAACTAATTAAATATCAATGAAAGAGATATATAATACAAAAGATGAAACAAGAATGATTTTTAATGATTCTGAATATTGAGTTTGCGATGAAATCAAGACGAAAAAGACATGACACGTTAGATTAAGAAATTTTTGCAAGACCTCCTATGCGCTTAATAAAATACTATATTACTAATAAAAATATTTTAAAAGATCAGTTTGAATGGTCTAATTGCAAATATCACTAATTATAAAATATTATTTAATAAATTGATTGTGATATTAAATAAATCAAATTCCATATAAAAATTTAATAAAATTAATTCATTTATTAAAAATATAATGGAATATAAAATATCCATTATTATTCCTTATTACTATACTACTATTACATTTTTATATGAAATATATATGAAAATAAGAATCTATTACTATTTAATAATATGCGTAAATAATTACATCATATCATATTAATGCTTTATTTTATTTGTTATCGACTTACCGTTTTACAAAGTCGATTAACTTTCAGTATAACAACGAGAAACGAAAATCGCGAGCTATGGCCTAGCCTCTTTACTACACATCCTTCCTACTGCGTCATTATGTCTGTCAGTTTTCAAGGTGTGCTAGAAGCTATGCGTGCACTGTCATTGCACTGCTGCGTTGTCATGTTTACCAAGGCGCTCATGATTGATCTTACTTTTGCTTTTACATTTGGCTGAAAAGTCGAGTCCTCACTGAAACGCCACCTCGTCCTACTGCTTTAACAAAAACATTTGAACTATCTGAGATAAAGACAAAGAAATGAAAAATGCATGACTACTGTGATATTGCAGCGACCTTCTTCATCTCTTGAAAAATCACCTCAGGAGTAGTGTGGGTGCAGGCAATGTAAAGAGGGATGGCAGAGGTATTTTGAGAGAGGGTAGGATGATATCATGAAAAAGATGTAATACTTTGATCATTTCACCTTCTTGAAACTCTTTGACTCCAAAATGAGTGGTGTGGGTGCAGGAGTGATATAAATAGGGGTGACAGGAGTATTTCAGGAAATTTAGGAAAGAAAGTTCTAGGAAACTTCTCTTGTATAAATACATTTAAATAATTAAATATAAATTATTTGAATTAATTATAATATTATATAAAATATAATAATAATAATATCATTAAAAGAAGTTTACAAAATTAGTATTAAATTGCAGGAGATGTTTAAATAGTAATCATTCTAATTATCAGATTAATTAGAAATATTGATAAATTATCATTATTAAAAGATTAACAATGACTAGTTTGCAATTAAATATTAAAATAAATTTTGGTGTATAAATTAAGAATATATTTTATTTTTATGGAGTTTATAATTAAATTTTAAATAATTATTAATATCAGATAGAGGAGTTCACACATGAAGGAAAAACCAATTTTTTTTTTAAAGACAGTTCATTTCCTTTGAGTATCCAAACTATCTTTTATAAGTTGGTAAGATGAATATCAATCTCACAAATTATAGGAAATTAGAATAACAAATTAATTCTCAATCAAACTTGCTAACAAAAAGTTGAAACATATTTCCTCCATAAAATTGCCTCTATTTTCTCATCCACAACCCCTTGTGAAGCTACACTCAGATCCCCCTCATCATTTCTCTCCCCACCACCACCACCACCA